>VMDO01003804.1:25604-136257 GCA_007922755.1 Pedetes capensis
CCCCCCCCCCCCCCCCCGCACACACACACAGAGTGGTTACTGTCTTCCTTTTAAACCGGACTCTATATTCCACCATCCATTCTCCCTCCCAAATCCAATCTTCTGTTGTATTATTTATTGTATAGTTCAGAAACTCACCCTGGAACAGCAATAGCTAATGCAACCATCTAAAATTTATTCCTTTAACCCAGTAATGGAACTTTGTCACTTATATTCATGGACTAAGTAAAAAGAAATAATGATGGTAGAGGTAAAATTCTGGATGTGTACTAAAGGCATATTGTTGTTGTTCTTCTGTACTGTGAGGGTCAAGTCTGACTCAGCGACTCTATGTACAACAGAATGAGACACTCCCTGACCCTGTGCCATGCCCAGCACTATGTCAGTGCTTCTCTGCTGTTCTTAGGGTTTTCAGTGGTTGATTATTTCAGGAGTGCTTTGCCAGATTCTTCCTGCATTTTTGTGGTACTGGAGATTGAACCCAGGGCCTCAGAGAGCACAGAGCAGCACTCTACCAACTGAGCAAAATCCCAGCCCTTCTTGAAGGTATGTTGTTGTTGTTAGGTACCACTGAGGTGGTTCCGACCCATTGTGACCCTATATGCAACAGAATGAAACACTCCCTGATTCTGTGCCAGACACACTATCTTTTTTATATATAAGCCCATTGTGGCAGCCACTGTGTCAATTCATCTAGTTGAAGGTCTTCTTTTTGTTGTTGTTGACCCACCACTCTCCCAAATATGATGTCTTTCTCCAGGGATTGATCACTCCTGATAATATGTTCAAGAGACATAATACAGCCATCCTTGCTTCTAAAGAGCACTCTGATTGCACTTCTTCCAGGACTAATGTGTTGGTTCTTTTGGCAGTGCATGGTATATCCAATATTTGTCTCTAGTACCATGATTCAAAGGGGCTGGGATTTAGCTCAGTTGGTAGAGAGCCGCTCTGCAGTCTCTGAGGTCCTGAGTTTGATTCCTAGAACTGCAAAAATGGGAGAAGGATGTGGCAACCCACTCCCAAGGCAATCCCGAAACAATCTGCCATTGCAAACCCTATGAGGGTCGCTATGAGTTGGACACAACTTGACAGCACCTAACAACAACACCATAATTCAAAAGCACCAATTCTTTTCTTGTCTCCCTTATTCATTGTCCAGCTTTCATAACTATATGATATAACTGAAAATATCATGGCATGAATCAGAGCAGTGCACCTTCATCTTTAACATGACATCTTTACTTTTCAACACTTTAAAGAGGTCTTTTGCAATAGCTATTCCCAATGCAATGTGTCTTTTGATTTCTTGACTGCTGCTTCCATGGTTGTTGATTGTAGACCCAAGTAAAACAAAATCTTGGACAAATTCAATCTTTTCTCTATTTTTCATGAAGTTGTGTAGTAACCCAGTTGTAAGGATTGGCTTTTTTATTGATGTTGAGGCAATATTCATACTGAAGGCTGTATTCTTTGATCTTCATCAGTAAATGTTTCAAATCTTCACTTTCAGCAAGCAGAGTTGTGTCATCTGAATAACACCAGTTGTTAATTAGTATTCCTCCAATCATGACGCCATGTTCATCTTCATAAAGTCCAGATTTTCAGATTATTTACTCAGCATAGAGACTGAAAAGGTATGGTGAAAGGATATAGCCCTTGCACAGACCTTTCTTGACTTTAAACCAGGCAGTGTTTCCTTGTTCTGTTTGAATGACTACCTCCTGGTCCATGTACAGATTTCTCATGAGTACAATTAAGTGCTCTGGTATTCCTATTATTCACAGTGTTATCCATAATTTTTTATGAGCTACACAGTCAAATGCCTTTTCATAGTCAGTAAAACATTGATAGATATCTTTCTGGTATTTTCTGCTTTCAGGTAGTATGTATCTGACATCAGCAATGATGTCCCTGATTCCATACCCTCTTCCAAATTCAGCTTTATTTTCTTGTAGTTCCCTGTCTATGTATTACTGCAATCACTTTGGAATGATCTTTAGCAAAATTTTACTAGAATATGATATTAATATCCTGCCAGCTCTACCACTGTGGCATCCAATCCCATCAGATGTTGGAAGCTAAGCAAGGTCAGGCCTGATTAGTACTTGGATAGGAGACCACCTGGGAACATTAGGTGATGTAGGCTTTGGAGAAGGATGCAGCAACCCACTCAAAAGAAAAGAAAAGAAAAGAAAAGAAAAGAAAAGAAAAGAAAAGAACAGCCATTGAAAACCCTATGAAGAGCAGAGAAGCACTGATAATAGTGCGACCCTATGTACAACAGGTGAAATAGTATTGTCAGTGCTTCTCTGCTCTTCATAGGGTTTTCAATGGCTGATTGGTTTTTTGGGAGTGGGTTGCCAGGTCCTTCTCCCTTTATGCACATGAGGGAGACTTAATAGTGGGAGAAATTTGGTGGTGTAATAGAAAATAGGAATAAAAGAAATGTTCCATCTTATACATTTTAACTTTGTGACACCAAAGTGAGATATATAAGCTTGCTTTATTTAATTGTGTGTCCACCCACCTGACCTTAGCAGATGGTTACTACATACCTAAGGAATTGAAAACAATAGATCTGCTATTATTTTTGTCACTTAATGTTTAACCTCTCTTTCATTGTATAGATAGATATTTAGAAAGATAGATATTTAGTAGGTAGATAGAAAGACTTATTTCAACTTCAGATTATGACCCAAATCATCAAAGATAAGAAAAGAACAGTATAATATTTTGGACAGAAATAAGAGTCCTTTAAAACTTGAGGGCTTCGGCTTGAGTTGGCAGAGTAATAACAATACAAAATTGAAAATCAAACAAGCTTAAGTGAATGCACTCCATATAAAAGGATACATCCTATGAATTCTCCTGTCTCTGAGATGAATAAATGACCTTCCATTCCACTTGAAGGTCTACTAGTTCCTCTCCTCTTTGCAACTTAGATAGGCAATACCATTGTATATACTGTCATCTTCACACATTCAGATAACAATCACACTGTGGAAGGATGTAGCTATGGTTTCCTCATCTATAAAATGAAGGGATTACAATGGATAACTCTAAAGACCTGAAAGGCTTGTTCCTGATGCTTTTCATCTTCTATAATTGTGTGGAAATTCCTTCCAGAGGGCTGGCATCATAAGAACCCCAGCTGTGGCAAGTTTTCTGAAAGGTCCTTATTAAACAATCTGAATAGCATCTGACCTCTTCATAAATGTAATGGAAGTCAGGAAGAGCAAACAAAGATCTATATCAGTGCATCATCTTTACAGAGGAATGCAATCTCTTCCTGCCATTATCCAGAAAAAAATATTATTCACCCTTCTTTCTTTCTTTATACTATACAAAGGAAAGAGATAGTAACTGTGGTTTACTTAATTTTTGAAGTTTAAGAATTTTCAAGAAAGAAAGATCTACTAAAAGACTCAAAAGTAAATTAAAATTTAAAAATCCTTGCTATGTCTCATAACATGACAGCAGATTTTCCAGGGCTGTTCACCTATTAAATTATATGTAGTACCTTTTGCCTGGGAAGGAAATATATGCCATCTATTCATTACCAGAAAGAATCTAAGTCACTTTCAACTCAAGCAAATCTAAATCACTTTCAACTCAAGAAAGAAAACTTTATTGTGATTACATGATGCATATTTATGAAGTCCAGAACATCTAACAAAACATGTCATTATAGTCTCTGATTAAATTGTGAATCGATCCATAGTTATAATTGAGTCCAATTTGGCCTTGAGCCGCCTAGTTGAAAAACAAAACAGAATCAGCTCAAAATGCAAATTATGATAAAGATGGAGGCATATAATTTCAAAAAGACAACAAAAAATATTTCATTTAAATAGCATATAATGTGGAAAGCCAAGAATGATCTGGTAATAGTCACTGACTCAAGCCCAGAAGGGGCTGTGACATTTAATATGACATGCTCTTCACCAAAAGTCAAGGGCATTGTGTTAAAACATAGCTCAGTAAAGGGATAGGGAAAAACAAACCTTGAGTGATGCAGCTGGACCCAAGGATAAAAGCAGGAGATCAAGAATGTGCTGTCTGACACAGGGGCTGTGAGCCATATATGACTTCAAGTGTCTACACTGATATGGACCATAAACATAAAGAAGCAATCCCGAAAAAAATCAGCTATTAAAACCCTATGATGGTCTCTATGCATTGTACATGACTCCATGGCAACTAACAACAATAAACATAAAAGATACATCAAATTCTGAAGTCTTTATACAGCAACCAAAAAAGGGGGAATATCTCATTCATTTTTATATTAGCTATGTAATGAAATGAGAGTATGTTGGATGTACTGGGCTAAATAACATTTATTAAAGTTAATTTCACTCTATTGTTTTACTATTTTAAATGTGACTATAGGCTGTTGTTGGGTGTTGTCAAGTTGGATCCAACTCATAGCAACTTGAATGTACAACAGAATAAAAACCTACCCAACATGGTGCCATGCTCATGATCTTTTTATGTTTGAGCCCAATGTTGTAGACACTGTTTATTTTCATTTTGATTCATGCCACATCAGAAGATGGAAGTTATAGGGGCTTTATTCCACTCTTGCCATGAAGGTTAGCTCCACTTTGAGGAGGCAAACTCTTCCCTAAATGTCTTTTGAATGCCTTCCAGCCTGGGTGACTCATTTTCCAGTTCTGTGTTTGACAGTGCTTCTCTGCTATTCATAGGGTTTTCAATGGCTGATTGTTTTGGGAGTGGGTTGCCAGGTCCTTTTGCCTAGTCTGCCTGAGTCTGGAAGCTCAGGTGAAACCTGTCCACCATGAGTGGCACTGCTGGTATCTGAGAAACCGTTGGCATATCTTTCAGCATCACAGCAACATGCAAGCCCCCACAACAGAACCAGCTGATAGACAGTGGGAGATTGTGACTACTAGAAAATTTAAAATCACATGTGGCTTACAGTTGTGCTTTGTGTTATATCTGCATTGGAAAATGCCACTGCTGGAGGAATGATCTATCTACTTCACCAGGGACCTGCTGCTTTTTCTCCTCACCCACCACTCTCCTCAGGTATGGACAGAGGGATCCTAGTACTCATCCCCAAGGGTTAAACAGCCTGGCTTATGTAACATGCCAAATATAGAGCTTGACATGCCATAGGGCTGAACCGGCTTCCTTCTCCTTCTCTGCCCAAAGCCTACCTTTGAGGCTGAAAGTGGGGAAACATTCCAGCTTACCCTAAAAGAGTCCTACTACAGGCCAACAGATCTGCCCATGACCCTCCATTCTCCAAGGCCCACGGCTGTTTTCTCTGCATTGAAGAACTGCAGTATTCTGTGATTTCAGTGTTTCAAGATAGATAACTCTAGGCCCTGTGGAATAACCAGAGGGATGATGCCTGGCGGGGGGTGTTGTTTATAGAAGACAGGGGTCGAATACTGCTCAAGGACTTTGTTTAAAATTCTTTTTGTAACCACAGCTCTCTGTTTGGGTTTGCTACTCTCATTAAATAAATATCTGGAGAGTCTCCATGGATCACCCCAGATACGTGCGATCAAGGCTTTTAAGATAATGCCCTACACTCTGAAGTTAAACTCTGGATTCCCAAGGTAACTATCACAGAGCATCTAAGAATGATCAAGAGGGTTGGTGAGGGATGAGATGAAGCACTTCCCAAATAAGCCAAGGGAAGGGGAAGGGGGATATTTTCAAGTTACATGCAGGATTCCTACTCACCAGCATTCTGCATAGATTTCTTCTGGGCCCTATTGAGGAAAGTGAGCAGACACAAGCCAGAGTTAGGATATGAAAGGACAGAATTGAGGGGAACAAGAATATCTTGTTAACTTGAAATGTGCCTCAGACTCAGCTTCATAGTTGGAGTGAATATGTGCCAATTATTTCTGAATAGTACTGAAACAATAAATTTGTGTTTTGTTTTAATGAACTATTTTGAAATGCTGAGAATGTAGGAGTATTTGGAGATCCAGATTTGACCCTCAGCAAATTTAAGTTACTTTTGGCTCAAATTTCCTTAAGGGAGAATCAGAGGTAGGGGAAATAGGAAAAATAATACTTGGAGTAAAAGGAGTCTTTTTTTAAGTTAAATAGACATTAATATTTAGAGGAGTTTTAAGTTTTACAGGAAAAATGAACAGAAAGATAGTTCCTATATACTCCCTCCTTCCCACATACATACATACACAGTTCCCCCCTTAGCACCTTTCATTAGTGTGATACGTTTGTTATAATTAAGATACCAATATTGATGCGTTATTCTTAGCTAATGTCCATACTCCACACTAGGATTTACTCTTTGTGTTGTACAGTTCTCTGATTTTGGCAATGCACAATGTCATATATCCACTACTGCAACAGCATATGGAATAGATTCACTGCACTGAAAATCATCTATGCCCTGGCTATTCTTTCCTCCCTCCTCTCCAGGTCCTGGCAACCACTCATCTTTTTACTGTCTCTATAGTTTTGCCTTTCCCACAATGTGACATAGTTAGAATTATGCAATATGTAGCCTTTTCAGACTGGCTTGGCAGTATGCACTTAGGTATTATCCATGAGGACTCTAACTGTGCCTTTTATGAGATGAGAATAAGAAAAAGGCATGTTTTAGGCTGGACTGATGTTTTTGGCACCTAGTACCAAGAGACATAAGGAATAAACTTGCTCTGAAGGAGGAAATTCTAGGGTAAAAGAAAGGATGCTTGCACAGACACAAATACCCACACTGTGAGAGGAGAAGGTTGTTGGTGGTAGAAGTAGGTGGGAGATCTTGAGCTTGTCCACAAAGACTGACTTTGTGGTGGCTAAAGCATAAAATAAAGTCATATTTTGTACATTTCCACCCTAGAAATAATATAACCCACTTCCCTAACAGAAGGGCATGTATGATTTCTTCAGGGGACAGGAATGTGATACAAGAGCATTTAGATCTATTCTTCCATTGGGTTATCTTTCCCTAGTCTTGTTGTTGTTGTTGTTAGGTGCTGTCCAGTCGGTATCCGACTCATAGAGACCCTCATAGAGTTTTCAATGGCTGATTGTTTCGGGATTGCTTTGGGAGTGGATTGCCAGGTCCTTCTCCCATTTTTGTGGTGCTGGGAATTGAACTTGGGACCTCAGAGACTGCAGCGCAGCGCTCTACCAACTGAGCTAAATCCCAGCCCTTCCCTAGTCTAGTTGAGTTTAATGTCCAGTCATTGATTGAAAAGCATGACTTATCCCTTCAATATATCAAACTGGTTATTTATTTTCTAGACAGTTTTTTCTCCTTTGCCATCCTTTATTTAGTACCTAACATATGCCAATTTATTTCATTAGAAATGCTTCTCTATACCAGAATGATATCAGCCATATATATATATATATATATATATATATATATATATATATATATGCACAAATAGATCTGTGTTGTTGTTATTAGGTGCCATAGAGTCGAGTCTGACTCACAGCAACTGTCATCTATATCACCTATATCAATATCCATCTATCCCAAAAGAAGCAAATCTGAAACCAACAACATTTTCTCAGGGAAAATTTAACTCATGGTTTTTTGTGCTGGAAAATCCTAATCAGAAAATGCCAACAGGAGGCATGCAGTGAAGGGGAACTTGGGCTTGAGGTCAGTGCAGCCTATGAGTAGGAAGAGATACAGGTGCAAAGATTAGATATTTCTCCTCCTACCAACAGCTGTTCATCCTTGAGGATGGCAGTTCTCAGAAGAGGGTCATCAGGTGAACAATGTTCTGTCCATCATGTTTCCAGCGTCACCCAGGGTGTAGGTTACATGGAGGATCCAGGAATCTCACCCGAGTGGCACCACTATCTGTGCTCCAGCCTTTATTGCAGCCTTTGATGGTCACTCCAGGACAACACATTGCACTCTGTGCAGTCTTAGGCTAAAGGTTCCAGAGCCTTTCTCTCAGAACTCTTCTGAAAAACACAGGGAATCACAGGCAGGAGGGCAAAGTATTTTCTGGCCCTTTGGGATAGAGGAAGAGGTAGGTCATTATGCCAAATGCCACCAGTTGCAATATGAGAAGGAGAAAACAGAAATTATCAGAATGACAGTCTGCAGCCATAGCACCCTAGAATCTGAACCCACCTGATCTCGAAAGCTAAGCAGGTTCAGCCTGGTTAGTCCTTAGATGGGAGACCGCCTGGGAACACCAGGTGCTTCAGGCTAGGGAGAAGGACCTCGCAATCTACTCCCAAAACAATCCACCATTGAAAACCCTATGAAAAGCAGAGAAGCACTGACAATAGTGCCGAGCATGGCACAGTGTCAGAAAGAGTTTCATTTTGCTATACATAGGGTCTCCATGAGTCAGACCCGACTTGATGGCACCTAACAACAACAACAACAACAACAACAGAATGACACTTAGGAAGTGTATTGTAAAATGTTCAGAAGGAATATGAAATCACCTAGGGGCAAGGAGACCATCTTCCTTCCTCCAAAGATTAGGCTCAAATGGCACTGGATATGTGACAATGACAAGGAAGGAAGAGGAGTCCCTTTGACTGCAGGTCTTTTGTTTGTTGAGTGGGGTGTCCAAGTTTTCTGGGGGGAAGAGGGCAGAATGACATTACCAAAGACAATAGAAAAGGGGCCAAGTATCCCTGTCTGGAGTCCTTTCCTTTTCTTTGCCTCTCGTACCACTCAATTTTCTCTATAAGTTAACTATGAACAAGTGTTAAAAGGAGTACTCAGAGTATCAAATTATTAATTCCTAGGATTCCCTAAACCAAGGTGAAGTCCAGGCCACATCAAGATATGGTTTTCTGAAAGGCAACACTGTCCAGTTCAGGAAGCAGTAATGTGAAGTCAACAGGTTTGAGTATTCTTGTTCCTCTATTTGGAGTTTTTCCCTTTCATAGCTCCATATCTACCTGTCTAAACTCTACTTTTCTATAATGTCCATCTCAGGTGTATCTCCTTCTCCAAAACTTACCTTGGTTTAATTTATTCCTTCTGTCTGTATTCACAGTTACGTATAGCTTAAAAAGAAGAAAAAGGCAGTATCATGAGCCTCTACAGCCAAATATAATGTGATCTCTCACATTACAATGTAAGTTCATGGACATCTGCCATGTCTTCTTTTCCATCTTTGTGTAAGAGTCATACCAGGTACCACAGGCCACCCAAAGAAGGTCCTAGCTACCTGTTTTTGCATTATCTTGGGTATTGACTTAGGGGCTAGCTAAGTTGACATCAATTCTCCAAATTTACCCTCTGGGAGTAAAACCACAAATTATTCCTATGTAACTTACCTCAGCCTCTAAGTAACCAAGATATGTTGTGAGGCACTCCAGGGAGCCTAGTATTGAGGATGTCTTCCTCTGAACCATGGAGGCAATGTCTGGCTAGCATTCATCCATTTTCTGGTAATAGCACTCTGGATTTCCTTTGGGGAACACTCCCCCCAACTCAATTCGAGTAGAGCAGAGGGGGCTAAATATCCTATTTGTTGTGGTAATCATATGACCAGACCTACCTAATGTTTCAACCCCTATTTACTTCTGAGATGGCCACAAGACTCAAGACAGATCAATGAGCTACAACCTAGGATTTTTGCTAGAACTCTTGAGAAAGAGAAGCTCTTCTTCCATGGTTTCTAAGCACTGAAGAGTGTGAATAGGGCTGCTAGCAGTCGGTCATTCTGTTAACTCATGTCCTGAGACTTCTGAGAGTAATCCTTACACAAGGAGGGTAGAGCTGAAATACAGTGGCAGGCAGAGCTGCCTGATAAAATATACGAGGCATTATAGGTTAGAGTCATACTAAAAAATATAGTGTTTGTTGTTTATCTGAAATCCAAATTTAGCTGCGTATCTGATATTTTTATTTGCTAAATCTGGCAATCTGAGCTGCAGGTATCCTGGGTCTTGGTTACTTCTTCTGAATCCCTGTATTTATCCACCCCTGGACTTCACAGGGATGTGAAACATTGCCTTCCAGCTTCTGCTTAAATCAGTTCTAGATGGGTTTCTGTCAACTTGCAACATAAAAGTTCCCTGGTGATGTCAAGTTCTGCCATCTTCAAGACCAGTGGGTGTTGTATTCAAAAAGAAAATACCCTTAAGAAAAAGTCAGGCCAGAGAGGTGGGCAGCAAACCAGGAACCTAAGCCACCTGTCTGGGGCATGAAAAGGACTTAAAATGGTAATAGCTTACACCAGAGGGAATTGGAAAAAGCCAGAGATCAGGGCCCCTGGACTAGCATGGAAATACCAGAGGACTACCATGGGCTACATGGGTCAGGGTAAAAAGAAAGTCACCAATTACCAGTACAACCAGCTCCACATATTCCTTTGTCTCCCCCAAGGGCAGCTCCCCTTTACATACTGCACCCCTCCCCTAACTCCTGGGCAATCTATAAGGAACAAGAACAGACTCAGGTCTCCAAAACAAACCCCAAGTGATGGAAAGAAGCCAAAATGCTCTTGTGGTTTGAGGGGGTAGAAGGAAGAAAGGAAGGAGAGGAAGAAGGATTCATTTCAAAACAGCCTCTGTCACTTGCCACCCCCACCTGGGGAAAGGACAAACTGAGGGCAGTCTGGGGGGGAGAGCAAACAGAAAAGTGTCTCTCTGGCACCTGGAAGACAGCAATCTGATCCGAGGGCCCCAGAGATGGGGCTGGAGGACAAAGCTCCGTGGAGGCGGGGAGGGCAATGAGTTGTGTGGATTCCAAAACCTTCTCCGCCCTGCCCTGTCTCCAGGCGCCAGCGGGTCATGTCACTGCAAACAAACAACAGGGAGAAGCCTGCCAGGAGAAATGACAAGGGTGTTTGCAAGTTGAGGAGGCCTCTACCAGTCAGGTTGGGTAAGGCCACTGAAGCTCTCCCTCTTCCTTACTTGAATTTCTGACATGTTAGCCAGAACCTTAATTAAGTAACTCTGTATGCTAGAGTGCTGGGGCTGGCAGTCATTTAGATTCACTTAACAATCTTTCCCCTGGCTTTCTTGAAAAACCTTCTGGAAAGATAAGTCAAAGCTACTGGCATTCCTATCTGGAGGACAGGAAACTGAGGTGTGGATCTCCTTAGATCACACAGGCTATGAATATAGAAGAAAAAAATACTTATACTCATTCCTAATCTTTGGGTGAGTCTGACATCATTACTCTTTCCAGAAACCAGCATGGTGGCTTGTGGGTCAACACTAGCAAACTATCTTTGTAGCAATTCCCGGCAATTAACTACAACAGAATCAAGTGTTTATTACTGCTTTCAAAAACTAAATGCTGTAATGATGACGATAACATCAAACCCACAATCAATGAAGGACACTGAAGGCTTTTGTTACAAGATGTTTCATTCAAGTTTAGGGTCAAGTTCAGGAAATAGCACCATTTATTTTTAGACTTTTGCATTCTTTTAAGAAATCTATCATTCCAATTTTATGTATATGTAATACATATACACATTATATTACTTTACTTATTTTATATTGTTTTTTCATAGTCACATGAGTTTTAGACTGGATGATTTTTAAGTTTCCTTTTTTAAATTAAATTTATTTATAATTAATACATCAAAACACAAATAGCATAATAATGGCATACCATGTGCTGTTTCAATACATGAATGCATTGTATAATCTGGTAAACATTTATTACTTCTTCATGGTGAAAACATTCAAAATCCTTTCTTTTGTCTTTTTGAGGCATGCAGTATACAATAACTACATACACCTACTTGTACAATAAGACACCAGAACCTCTTTGTCCTATCTAACTGTAACTTCTTGTTTGTTGTTGTTAGGTGCTGTCCAGTCAAGTTTGACTCATAGCAACCCCATAGAGTTTTCAATAGCTGTTTTAGGATTGCTTACTTAAAAAACCTCAAAGGCAAAATATACTGTCACATTTTAATCTTTATCCAAAACACATAGCTACAAATTAGATCCCATACTGATCCATAAGGTCCTTTTCATTACCTTTATAATCAATACAAAGAGCTACTAGCTATTGAATAAACATCTTTGAAATGTGTAGTATGTGTTGAATCCCAGATATAAAATAACATATAAGAGGGAGTCTTTAGCTTACATATTTGTGGTGTATGTAGATACTAGAATGGCACATTTAAAAAAATATATGGTGAATGAAATAATGAAGAAAGGCAGAGGTTACTATGGAAACCAGAGGGGGCAGGAAAGAGCTGAAACAGAGCCCATGCTAGGGATTTCAAGGAAAATTCACTGGAGGCAATGGTAATTTTTTTAAAAATTGTGGTAAGTACACTTAAGATGAGATCATAACAAATGTCTGAATGTACAATATGGTATTGTTGACTATAGGTAGTGATTTACAGAATATCTCTAGAAATTACTCGTCTTACTGTTTATGGCCATTGATTAGTAACTCCCCATTTCTCCTCTCCCCAGCCCTTGGCAACCACCATTGTACTCTTTGATTCCATGATACTGACTACTTTAAATACCTCATCTAAGTGGAATCTTATGTGTGCATGTGCACACATCATACATGTGTGGTTCTTTGAATTCTTCAAACCAGTTGTAACGTTTTACCAATTCCCTCATGTGTTGTTGAGCAATATAAAATCTCTGACATGTGTTCATTTTATAATGTCTAAGAGTTGTGGTTTCACTCATTTATGATGGATTAACTAAGGAGAACACACTGCATCTCCAAGCCCCTGGATTCTCATCATAAGGACAGACTTTCCTCAAAATTATGAGAAAAAAAAATGAAAGAAAGAAAACCACTTTCTTCAGCATCATTGCATAGTTTTCTTCTACACAGCCTCTTATCCTCTTGAAGAGAGCCCCATTTCTAAGCCCTCTCATCCCTCCTTCCATTCATCTCTTTGTCAACCCAGTCAATCTTTATCTCTTCCCTGGAAAAATTAATTTTCTGTAAAAGCTAATACTCATACCCATGAAAGTGGAACTGAGAGATAAGCATTGATGTGCATCTTTTCCTACAGAGATTTTCTAGAATGTTGCCAGGGAACAGAGCATTAAGGTTAAGAAAATAATTCCTAAAGGTTAAGATTTCTGGGAGAAAAATCATAGATCATTTTGTAGTAAAGAACAAAGGCAATTCAGAGACCCTGAAATTAGAGTTTGTCACTCCTTGAGCCCCCTGCCAAAAAAGAATATTTTTTGAGTGATATCCTGATGTTGTTGTTAGGTGCTGTCGAGTCGGTATCCAACTCATAGTGACCCTCAGGGTTTTCAATGGCTGATTGTTTCAGGATTGCCTTGGGAGTGGATTGCCAGGCCCTTCTCCCATTTTTGTGGTGCTGGGAATTGAACTCGGGACCTCAGAGACTGCAGCACAGCACTCTACCAACTGAGCTAAATCCCAGCCCTATATCCTGATAACCACCACCAAATATGCAGAACAGGTCACTTACCAATGGAGCAACTCCATGTTAGAACAACTCTGAAGGAAGGGTCTTTTCTGCCAGCAGAATGGTATTTGAGGCACAACATTCTGTTTTAAACAATCAAACAACAGATATTTAGCAGGATAAACACAATGAATACACAAAATGAAAAACCCAGGCTGCTATTACATAATCAACAATGGCTGGTGTACTAGAGTGATCATGAAGAATGAGGGGAAGGCAGAACAAGCTTTCTTCTGCCACCTGCTCTCGAAGGACAGGTGCTGGGCTTTCAGAAGACCACACTGGCTTTCCTACCCAGTTCATCCTGAACTGTCACCTCCAAACCTTCAGAGTTGCACACTGAGCATACAGAGGAGAGACAGAGGATGCTGAGAATTGCCAGGCCAATGTGAAGGCTTGAGCAAGTCCGTGGACAAGGCTGTCCCTGGTGCTTTTACTGATCTTATTTCCTTTCAGTATGTGAGTGTCCCATTCTCTCTGTTCTGGGGCTGGAACCAAAAGCCTGCAGAGTGTAGTGGCCTTGTTGAACAGACTTGCTACCTTGTCCTCATCCAATTTACATAGGGCAACTGAGGTGTAAGGAAACTTCCAGGTGTCTCAGGCCACAACCAGCTGGTCAGTGCCTAATCAACTAGCTGGTCTTGGATGCGATGAGCTACCTGTGGCCAACAAAAATTCGGGTACGATAGCTACCCAATCAATCAAGCTCTATATCTCCATTTGCTCCCCTCATTCTGCTGCTGTGAGCCCTCCCACAGACCTCATGCAAGGTACACAGCCCATGGGAAAGAGCCAAGAATCCCTTCATCTGGGACCCTGTCTCCACCACTCTGAGGATTTAGTATGGAAATGAGCTGCTTTTCAGGACACACCAGCCAATATCTGGGAAAAAACTTCTAGCCCAATGGCTGCCATGTGATTCCAACCTGGACTCTTCTACCCCTCTTCCCTCATACCCCTAACTTTCAAATGTGCATAGAGTTAATTTCCCACTTCTGGAACAATGATGACTGTGCAGTCATCTTTAAACTGTACTGCCTAAAGGTGGGGCTAGGGGTTTAGTTCAGTTGGTAGAGTACTGCCCTTTACTCTCTGAGGTCCTGAGTTCGATCCCCAGCATTGCATAAACAGGAGTAGGACCTGACACCCCACTCCCAATACAATCATGAAACAATCAGCCATTGAAAACCAGAGGGAACCACTGACATAGTTTGGGAACGGCATAGTGTCCGGGAGTGTTTTATTTTTTTGTCACTATGAGTCATTCAACTCTTTGGCACCTAAGAATAACAACACCACCTGAAGGTGACTTAGTCTAATTCCATCAGAAAGAAAAGGGTAGATCAATAGCTAGTTAATGAGGGAGGTGTCAGAACCAGAAATAGAACACAGAGCTGGAGGCATTGGGGCCAAGAACACATCAGCTCTTTTAATACATTCATCAGAGAATGTGTTTCTAGATCCTCCTCTGCTTACCTCATTATCAGATGAGATAACTTAAAATAACATACAAGTGGTTTGAAAATAATAATTTAGAACATAATTGATGTGATATGGAAAACAATAATACAGTCATAATATGGAATATCTAGTAGGCACTGATCCAGTGCTACATGAACTATCATATCTAATTCTTGAAGTGAAGCTCAGAGGCATTCAGGAACCAGTCCACAAACACAGAGACCTGTCTGATTTGGAAGCTCTTCTTTTGACAGTGTAGCTACACCTCCCTCAAGCTATTTATTGAGTGTTTTCACCCTGACACCTGATCGAGTGCCCTTAGGATTTTGTTCTGGATCCTCTAGTTTAGTATGCCTCAGTGAAAACTTAACACACACACACACACACACACACACACACACACACACACACACTGGTTCATAGACAACACACTCCAGAAAAACCAACTGCTAACAAAGTGGGTGGCATTACATGAGCAAGAACCAACAAGGATCTCACCCAGAGGACATTTACATTTTATCAACTCCTATGTCTCTAGACTCATTTCCTTTCAAACACCACCCATTTTATAGAATGTGTCACCCTGAGTAAACCCTATAAGCTCTGAGTCTTCATTTCCCAACCAGGCTGAAACAGTGGGTGTTTAATTATTGTTGTTCTTATTTTTATTCCTTGTATGTCAGCACTTCAACAGATGTTTTAAATACATCCCTCATTTAATGTATTAGTACCAGTGTGAAATATTGTCCCCATTCTACTGATAGGAACACTGAGAACAGCAGCAACCAGACCTTGGAAATGTCATATTCCTGTCAGAATCACTAATCAAGGTGTAAAAGGCAATGGAGAACCTGGCTTCTTTGTCAGCTAGAAGCCGACAAAATGTATGTCTTGGTCAGTCGCCAGCCTCTTTGACCTGAGCACCCTGTGATTATTGAAGGAAGATTCTACATTATTGTAGTTCCCAGAACAGCCTACACGAATTTCTGTCTCTCTTTAACAAAGCTGATGTCACTTCTCTAGGTGACATTTCATGGTATAATATAGAGTTAGATCACGTATCTTTTTAGGTATCTATTATTTCACTGCTTAAAGGAATTTCAGGAGTCATTTAATAAAATAATAGTATGCATTGGACCGGCCTTTATAACACTTCATAATTTCTAAGCACATTTATGTGTATTTGTTCATTTGATCCTCAGCAGTGTTAGAAACTGTTCCTACCTCGAACAGATTTGTAAGGATTCAATAAGAGAATGTACAAGCACTTAGCACAATGGCTGGCATATATTATATGCCCAGTAAGTATCACCTATTGTAATTGTTAACTCTGATATTGGTAGGTAATGTGGTCCATTTCTTCTCACATACTCAAGGATTTTCACAAGATGGACAGTCATGGGTTTTCTTGACTATCTCTTTCCATCAAATTGGCCTTCTAATATTTACTTATTTTGTTTGCTTGTTTCTAGGTGATACATGAAACTCATGTTGTTTTGCACTGGTATTCCCTAGTTAGACTTGTATTACAATAGGGTGATAACTCCCTTTCCACCCCTGGAAACCGGGGAAAGCCCTGTTTCTGTGGCTGACAGATCTGCCAAGTTGACTTTGGGGGTTTCCTGGTTGCTCATGCCTGCCTTTGGAAGGTTCAACCAATAGCTTTGTAGAGTGTGGTCAGGTCAGGCAGCGGGGAGTCTGCTGAAGGAGCTCTCCACTGGGAGCCAGGAGATGGCAGCTAAAGTCTTTGTGTTCATCCACGGAGTCACTGCAGACAAGAGTCAGGCTCCTACCCTCCCTGTATGAGTTCTCTTTGAAATGGCCTCCATCTGCTTCCCTTCTGGGTGCTGTAAAAGCTTCACTGCGTGAAGCTAGAAGAATTGTTTGAGAGGAGGTAGGCTTGAGATATTTACTTTCAGTCAGTTTAAACATGTGGCCAGTCATAGAGGAAACAAGACCATAGATTAACCTTGGCAGTTAACCCAAAAAGAAAGTGAAAAATGTCCTGGGAGCATGGGCTTGGAAGCAGTTCCCTGATGATCATCTGGGCCGTTGGGCACCAATGGGGGACTGTCTCCATCCTGCCTTTGGGGATTCTGAGCATACCAGAAGATGTTTCCTCAGGGCCCTTGCTCCACCCACCTTCCCTGGGGTTCCAGGAGGAATTCAACTGCAAAGCAGGTCATTTGAGCCCAGAATGGAGATGACAGCTGTCATGGAAGGGTGTTGGGACCCAGCCCAACATAAATGTCTGGTGGGATAATTACTGAGATGCAACTTGATTTACACTAAGCCATGCTGCTGTTGGTATGAGGGTGAAGCTACTGTTTCATCCTGAGACGCCAGTTTTCCTATTTATATATTAAGATTGCCCTAGGGAAATCTCTAAGACAAAGCTCAATGGTAGTTATTTTATAGAAACTGGAGACACATCTAGCCCACAAGTAAGTGTTGCACTTCTCTACCAAGCAGAAGCTCTGAGACAAACAAGTGTGGGCAAATATTTTTCTCTGTGTTTGTGCCTTTATCTGTCTATCTCTGTTTCTCCCTCCACATACAGATGCCAACCACCAAATGCAAGGGGATAATATATAAGAAAAAACTATATTAGTTTAAAGATGTTGGGGGATAGAGCCAAATAGGGTGGATGAGCCTAAAGGAGTATGTGATCATTTGTGTAACTCACTACTAATTACCCATCCTGCCACCTGTGACATAACTCAGTGGGGTGGGTTGTTGTTGTTAGGTGCCGTTGAGTCATGTTCAACTCATAAGCGACCCTCATAGGGTTTTCAATGGCTGATTGATTTGGGGTTGCCTCAGGAGTGGATTGCCACGTCCTTCTCCCATTTTTGTGGTGGTGGGAATCAAACTGGGGACCTCAGAGACTGCAGAACAATGCTGTACCAACTGAGTTGGTAGGGTGATATAACTGGGCTTGTGGGTTGAATTGTGTCCCCCTAAAATTCATATCCTGACATGCTAACTCCTAGTATTTCAGAATATGACCTTATTTGGAAATAGAGTATTTGCAGAGTATTTCTTATTTGGAAACAGTGTTTATTGAGATGACCAAATTAAAATGAGGTCATTAGTGTGAACCTTTATCCTGTATGACTGAGAACCTCATGAAAGGCAGAAGTTTGTGTGCAGGACCTGCATAGAAGGAAGACAATTTGAAGAGAAATATAAAGAAAAGGGCCATCTACATCTAAGAATGATATCTGGAATAGATTCTCCCCTCATGGCCTGCAGAAGGAACCATCCTGCTGACATCCAAACTTTCAGCTTCTGCAACTAAAAGCTGATAAATCTTTGTTGTCTAAATTGCCCGATTGTGGTCCTTTGTTACGGAAGCAGCATCTTCTTCGTCTGCAGGAGTCAGGCTGCTGGCAATTTAAAGCATTTCTTCTCTATGCTGGCCTGAAGCATAAGCTACAAAATACCTGAGCAGCACCTGGTAAGAGTTCTAAGGCTTCTGCAACCAAGTTGAGCAGCACTAATGGAAAAGGGAGATTTCAGGATGACTCCTTCTAGTTAATTCCACAATATTTCTTTTCTATTTATTTATTCATAATTTATTTATTTATATATTTATTCTTTTGAGACTGGGTCTCAGTATCACCCAGGCTGGCCTGAAACTCATTATGTAGCCCACACTGGCCTTGAACTCGTGATCCTCCTGTCTCTACCTCCCAGGTTCCCAAGCTAGGATCACAGGTGTGTGCCTACACATAGGCCCAGCTATATGTACTTTTTAAAACTAGGAACATAGTGAACCATATATAGGCCTGGGAAGTTCGTTGAGCTTTATTCCTTCACAGTGCATCTGCTATATACTCATCTACATACCCATGATGGAACATTATCTTCTGACCAACTGCAAGCTCCCATTGACAATTCTTTAAAAAGGCAACGTAGAGATTCTCTGACCCCACTCCCTCATGACATGTGGGGAATGGGGACTAGAAGAGCTGGTCTGTCTAGACCAGCATGAAAGCCACTTGGCTGGCTGATATACCTGGCCAGTATCCTAATTCCAAAGCCCAAAGTTTTGTCCTATATACTACATTGGTTTCCCTCCACAGGAAAAAAAATAATATGGGAAATCTGATGACACTCTCCCTTACTCTCCACAGTATTCTTTTCAGTTACTTCCCTCTTTGGTGAATAGGGAAAAAGATGGAGCATTGCCATGGAATAAGGGCTTTCAAGATCCTCTGGATCCCCTACAACATTTGTGTCAAGTGGTTTTCCAGTCTCTGATTGAACACTTGCAGGGATGGGGAACTTACTGCTTAATTTCAGATACTTGTAATGATTAGAAATTCCTTGAAACCCAACCAAAACCATACCAGACTATTCAGGGCAAGGATTTTTTTCCTTTATCTTTCAGGTCACTCAGCTTGAGTCAATGTCAAGGACTGTTAGTCCTCCAAAGTTTCTGTGATGATTACAATGGTGACATTGGTTCAGATGACTCCTTCTTTCTGATGGGGATCACACCAGAGGAAAACTCCCTTCTAGGTAGTGAGGTTTGGTACCCAATTCAGAGGACACTAAAAGTACCCAATCTTTTAGGCAGCAAGATTTCAACAGAGTAGTGTGGTAGTAGCTTCAATTTCAAAGTATCCAGAGGGTCTCTGAGTCAAAGCAATGGGCTTTTATCACAAGAAAGGTAGTTCATTTCTTTGTGGGGAGAAAGTCAGATCGAGCTAAGCCACAGCTACAGCCAGCCTGCTCCATCCCACATACTGGAAGACTCCTCTGTTCCTCAATACTGTCCCCTGAGTAAGTGCCATAACAGGAGAGGGGCAAGAGGCAGGGAAATGGGTCAGATGGCCCTTTAGAGTTCTTTCACCCAGAAGATTCCTTTTGGGTACTCCTCACCTCCTTAATAGCCACTGACCATCATGCACACATGGTTCTAAATATTTTAAGGGAACCTTGACAGAGGTCAGGAAACTTAGTTTTATAGTCCTTGCTGTGTAAATTTGCATGAGCCACTGAATTTCCTTGGACTTTGAGTTCTCATTGGCCTAAATAAGACAAATTTGAGTTCTAAGAACTTCATATTATATATGTCTGTGTGCCCAAATAAACCCCCTGCCACCCACTCTATCCCCTTCACAGTCAGAGGAAATTCTCAAGAGATGAGTTAGAGATAACTGGGTTGGAAAAAAACAAAATTTTTGGGGGGGAAGAAGTGTTTTGGATTGTTGCTTTAACAATGAATAACTGCTGCCATATGTGGAATGAGTACTACAATGCCAAGTGTGCTCATTTCATTTAATCCGCCCAAGGTCCTATGAAGTAGCCATTTCCATTCTAGAAGTGAGAAAACCAAAATTCAGAGGAGTCATGTAACTTGCCCATACCTGCTAGCTGGTAAATATGGAATCAGAATTACAGTCTTGACAGACTAATGTCAGAGTTCAGTCTCTTAGTCTTTACACTATACTTGTTCTATGTTGAAAATATAAGCATATGTATTTTCATACATCCATAAACTCCGTATATGCACATTCATAAACTCACAGGAAACAATTTCATATACCTGTACCTATTTCTGTCTCTCTTACCCATCTCTGTATCTATTTTGACATCAATATAGATATCAATGTGTATCTATGTCTATATTAATAGATATCTCTCCCATTGGTGAGGAGTGAGAGGATGGGGGAAGAGGATCATGAGTGGGTAAGAGAGAAATTAACATGAGCAATATACAATGAAATGCATGTATGGAAATGTCATAATAAAAACCCATTAAGTTGTACATTAAAAATTATAAATATATACATATATATACATATATATACATATATATATACATACACACACATATATACCATTCAGCAAGAACTTGCTTTGTGGATTAACATTCCTTCCTACTGCTTATGATTATTGGCAGGCATTCATTCATTCCAGGTCAGAATCAAGAAAGAGAGTATGTGAGGCCAAGGTTAACATTTCAGTAATAAATAGTAAGTAAACCAGAAGTCTTCACAATCTTAACAAAACTATTTTAAGCCAATTTGATGTTTAGAATATACTTTGCTTCTCAATAACATACTATAGTCTAAAATTAATGAATACTTTAAAAATTTCAGAAACTAATAAAGAAGATAGCCACACCCTATCAACCTCTTAGCTAACACTTATTTAACATTTCCTCAATAAAAATAAAATACCACATGTACATAGTTTAAAAATATAAACATTAGAAAAGACGATAGAAAATGAAAAGTAAGAGTCTCTCCCTATCCTGGTCTGTTTTCAAACACATTCCACAAAAACCATCAACATTACCACATTTTTTCCCTCTTTTCTACGAGGAGTTCACACTCTTTACACTGAACACCTTCTATCTTCCTTTTTCTTTGATATATATTTTTTGATGACCTCTCCTCTCTGAGATGTATCTGGACCTGTTTCAGTGGCTTTAATGGCAATCAATACTAATATTTATAAAATATTGATAACACATTTACTAAGCCTCTATTATGTGCCATTCATTCTTTTAAGCACTTTATATGTGTTTACTTATTTAATTCTCACAAAGGTCCCATAAGATGTTTTGCGGGGATGCCTTCCATTTGCCCACCCATTTCCCAATACTTAGGGCGCCCTGATCTGTATGAAGAGCAGCACCAACACCATTGCCTCTGGTTTTCAGCCAGTGGATGAGGGCAGGAAAAGTAAGCAGGAGGGTGTAGAGCAGAGAGGCTTTGGTCCTCTAGGCGTCCCAGCTGGTGTCCCTCCCTCCTTGGACAGCAGGCCACAGCTCCCAACAGATGGCCTTTCCACACAGCTGTCTTTCTGCATGGCAGAAACTTCTCCTTCTTCTCATTCATTCTCAGCAATCGCTCTCTACTTTTGCCAGCCCAGGAGCAAGGCATGGTCTCCTGATTCTGTACACAACTTTGTAAATACTCCTGTCCCTTAAACTCTCTTCAAATTACTCAATTTCACTATGCAAGTTGTTTCCTTTGAGGACACTGACTCATGCAAAAATATGCAGGGATCCCCAAAACACCATCAACAGAACAAAGACAAGACATTACTTGTGCAAGTTACCCAGTCCATTGTGGAACATGGGCTCGACCCATGAATTTGGTCCCCAAAGACTGTGCTGTCACCCTTGTGCTTGCTCCTCTCTACAAAGTAACCCGTCTTAGGGACTCATCTAAGTCTGTATTGATATGGTAATTCAGTGATTCATGGGGTTTTGCTAACCCAAAGTATTTCCATGAATATCCTACTATATCTATCTCAGTACATGTATGGAATTTATCTATAGGCACATTCGCAGCAGTGCTAAGTCAGTGAGTATCGATAACTTTTAATTTGAGAAGTTGTCAAATTTCTGTCTTAGCTAATCACATTAAATATACTCATGGTCTGGCATGGTGGTGCACCCCTGTAATCCCAGCAATTCAGGAGGCTAAGGCAGGAGGATTTCAAGTTTGATGCTAGAGACAGATTGCATAACTTAGCCAGACTCTTTCCCAAAATAAAATCATAAAAAATGGGATAGAGGTATAGTCTAGTGATAGAGTACTTGCAAAGTATATATGAGGCCCTGGGTTCAACCCACAAATATATACATATTCATGTACTATGACCCAGTAATTCCACCATAAATAGATATAAATAGATTTAGATTTGCAGATATGGCAATAGATACAAACATAAATATATCAAGGAAATGCTCACACATAGCAATAAAGGGACATGTACAAGAATGTTCATTGCAATATTTGGGGATATTTTGTTGTTGCTGTTATTGTTGTGGTTATTTTGTTTGTATTCCTCCTGTTTGGGAGAGTGGTGAGAAGCTGATAGCAAGTGGGAATCCATCACTGGAGAAATTTTTAAGTAAACTATAATGGCTACACACCATGGGATTCTGTGTAGCAACTGGAATCAGTAGTTTCAATGCCTGCATAATAACATTGTTAATATAGTGCCATTTTCATAAATTAAAAATGAATCCACACAAAACAATGCCTCACATTTTGCAAGAATTCATGCAAAATGAAACCAATTAAACATAGGAGGAGTGATTGCCAATGGGGTTAAAATGGAGTGAAGGAAACAAAGTGGAGGACAAGGGTAGAGACGATGTCAAATTTCCTTCCAGAAAGGTAATACCATTAACATCACCACCTACAATGTGAAAGTGTGGTCGTTATTTCCCACATTTCCAGCACTGAATATTACCACACTTTAAAAGAATTTTACCAAGCTGATGGCTACTGTCAAGACTTAATTTTTTCCCAGTCTGATGATTTTGTTTGCATTTCCCCATTGTGAGTACAGTTGGGCTAATTGTATGCCTTTTTCGGTAACTCAGGATATTTTGCTTTGTGTGTCTCATGCCTTTCAAAGGTTGGCAGACCCACTTAGGGCAGTCTTATATCAACAGGTCTTCTCCTATCCAAAAGCACAAGGGTGTCACATTTCCAGTGGCCACACAATCCAGAATGAAAATGAATCTGGGTGCCATGGTTACCTTCAAACCTTCTCTCCAGTACTGAAGTCTCCAGCATCTCAGTGACCACATGATCTCTCCTAACCAGGAGACCATCTGTGGTTAGTTGGTAACCCCAGCTGCATGTTCAAATCATTTCAAACTCTGTTTCAAATTTGCTCACACTTAATGCATCAAAAACATTCTTTTCGCTATACTGAGTAACTTCATGTTGTGGGGCAGTGTCTATGAGTCCTTCTCGTTTAGCTGGGCTTTTTAAAAGTCTCCCTGCGTACCTCTCCTTTTTTATTTTCTTTTGTTGGAAGAAATTGATCTTTTGCCAAAACTAAATGAAACCCTGACTCCAAGTTCAACTCAGAATTTACTAGCTGATAAATTGGAAATGGAGAGTGGGGGAGGGAGGCTTTCATTTTGGGGCAAGTTCAAACTTGGACTCAGAGCTATTAAAGTGTCTGATCTGTGCTGAGTCACATGGAGGAGGAGGTCAGGGGATGATGCTGGCTCCCTGCCAGCCACACGCTCTGCCTAGGCTGATGAAGTGCCTGCAAAGGAACTACAACAGGATTATAATTTCAGTAGTGTTTTAAATATAACATTAGAAGCCGCATGCCCAACACTAAGCAAACAATCAGCTTGGGCTTCTTATGTTCTTCAGACTGGTGCCTGAGTCTACATGTTTCTGGGACCCAGACTCCCACTCAGCTCTTCTCTTAACTTCACCCACGGTGACCCTATTTCCCACTCCCTGCTCTCCTCTCTGCAGATGCCTCCCATTTAGCAAGGGTTAAGTGGAGCTATGGAGAAGATGCCAGTGTAGAGATAGTTTGCTTTCCTAAGAATACAATGATGATTAACTTGTATAATATTGAAAAAATCTTATAAGGGAGGTAATGTTATGTCCATACTTACAGATAAGGAAAATGAAGCAAAAGACTCATGTAACTCCTCTCAGGTGATAAAACTAGTTCAGTTCAGAGCTGAAATTTGAACTAGAGTGCCGATTCCATGCCCCTAGTGATAACCTCTGCCCCCTTTCAAGTACCTTCATCTCATTATTCCTCAGAAGACACTTGGTCCTTCACGTTTCTGAGACTTGGCAGGGGATGATAGCAAAGGCAGATCACTCCAGGTCTTTAGCCTCTTCCACATAATTTCCTTGCTCAAATCCTGGTTCAAAGACCATCCTTCAAAGACCAGCCTTCATCACTCCTATTTTATTTTGAACAATTGTAAACATACTGGCAAGATGACAGATTGGTGCAGTGAGCACCTCTGTGCTCACCATCTAGGTTCTACAATTCAGATTATACTGTATTTGTTCCATCATACACATGCATTTCTCTTTACAAAGGTAAAGAGAATAAAGATTTGTTTGCCCTATCCATCTTATTTTGCATGCATAAGAAAGTAAGTTGTAAACATTAGTACAGGACACATCTAAACACTTCTGTGTTACTTCTGTTTTACTTCATACAAGAAAAGAAGGTGGATAATTGTGATGTCAATTGGATTGGACTGAAAAATGCCTAGGAGGTTCAAAAAGCACACCCTTAGGTGTGTCTGTGAGGATATTTCCAGAGTAGATTAGATCATGAAGACTCTGACCTAATGAGTGATTTAATCTATTAATGGATTCAAAATTTCAGTAGACTATTGAGAGGTGCTAGAACTGTGCAGGAGGGTCTGGTTGGAGGAAGTAGGTCACTGAGAGAGCGTCCTTGGGGGCTACATCTTGCCCTGGCCTCTTCCTGTTACTATTCTACCCTCCTTCCTGGCTGCCATGATGTGAGGTGCTTGACCGTGCCCTCCCTACTACAATGGGTTGAAACTTCTGAAACCTTGAGCTAAAATAAATCTTTTCTCCCTTATGTTGTTTTTGTCATGTATTTGGTTATTGTGATGAAAATTCTAATACATATACCTAACAATTATCAAGTGCTTATAGCCAAGCACTGTGCCAAGCACTTTCTATACATCACATGAATTGATTCTCATGGAAATCCTATGAGTGGACTGTAATCACTACCCTTGCTTTACTGATAGGAAGACCTGCAGCATAGAGGATGATGGTCACAGTTAACATTTAAGTGTTTCTATGGGCCCTGCATGCAGTGGTAGCCCTGTGGCATCTGATCCCATCAGATCTCAGAAGCTAAGCAGGGTCAGGCCTGGTTAGTACTTGAATGGGAGACCGCCTGGGAATACCAGATACTGTAGGCTTGGGAGAAGGACTTGGCAACCCACTCCCAAAAATCAACCCTCCATTGAAAACCCTATGAACAGCCAAGAAGCACTGACAATAGTGTTTCGCCCAATAGGGTCGCTATGAGTTGGATACCGACTCCAGGGCACCTAACAACAACAAATGGGCCCTGCATGAGCAGGTGCTTTTTATGCATTTAATCTCTCCCAGCAATCCCACCACTCATTGCCAGCAAGCCCCTGCCCACTGGGCCTCCTCTTGGACACACACCATACATATTAAGTGCCTGCTATGAAACAGTGCCTGCAGCGGTAGCCCTGTGGCATCTGATCCTGTCAGATCTCAGAAGCTAAGCAGGGTCAGGCCTGGTTAGTACCTGGATAGGAGACCACCTGGGAACACCAGAAGCTGTAGGCTTGGGAGAAGGACCTGGCAACCCCCTCCCAAAAATCAATCTGCCATTGAAAACCCTATGAATAGTGGAGAAGCACTGACAATAGCGTTTCTCTTGTTGTACAAAGGGTCGCTATGAGTCAGATACCGACTTGACGGCACCTAACAACAACAACAACAACAACAACAACAACAAGCAATCCCACAGGGCAAATACTATTACAGATAAGGAAACCTCAAGGGGCCAAGACCCCAATGTTCCCCTCAAGGGCATGCCTCCAATGATCCAACTTCCTTCCACTAGGCCCACCTTTTAAAGTTTCTCCTACCTCTCACTTGAGCTTCACAGGGTGGCAACCAAGCTTCTAACACATAGGCTTTTGGAAGATGCTTCCAAATCAGAGCACAGACCCAGAAGAGCCAAGTTGCCCCATGTAGAGTAGGACAACAAACACTGAGGCCAAACTTAGTCAATAGATAAGCCTATTACTGAGCACAGTAGCATCGATGGAGGAATGGAGACCACAACTTCACCTCTGCCAGGGCAAACATCAAACAAGATGCCCATGGAGTAGATGCCACATCTCTCTTGGGTTGTGTTGCAATGCAACAGAAGGCACAATGTGGGAAAAGGAGAGCAAAGAAGAGAGCAAATGGTGTGTCCCAATCACCCAAACATAGGCCATGTAGTAGTGTTCATGGTTCTTGTCTACACATCATCTCATTTGAGCCCTATAATAACAGATCTGAGAGCTGTTATTAGTCCAGTGTTTCAAATGAGGAAATTGAGGCTACAAAAGCTTAATGACTCATTCAAGGTCACATTACGTGAGAGAGGAAGAATCACTGGCTCCAAATCAAGTGTTCTTGGTGTTCAGCCTCATTCGTAGGGTAAAGACCAGGCTTCAAAAATGAATGCTGTGCCACAGAGATAATAATCTTTCCTTTTTTATATTCTGGTATTATTAACTACCTCTGCTGGGTTTATTGAGGGAAAAAAAAACCTAAGAATTTTGAGAAATCAGCCAAGCTTGACATTGGGAGATACAAGTCACTTGTTAAACCAAATTTATTCAATAGCATCTTTTGATACAGCTTGGTGGTTACAAGTATAGACTCAAACTGCCTTGGTTTGAAACACAGCTTACCCCCTACTGGCTTTAAAAGAATCAAGAATGTGATTCAGCCTCTCTACATTTTAGTTTCCCCGTTTGTAAAATAATTGTATCTATATGTGCAATTGTGTTCAGATTAAATTATATTTTACATATAAAATTCTTGAATAGGGCCTTGTTATTGTTGTTGCTGTTGTTGTTGTTAGGTGCCCTCGAGTCATGTCTGACTCATAGCAACCCTTATTACATATTAATTATCTGAAAAAAGTAGTTCGGTTTGTCATTTAGATCTCACTTATACAACTTCGTGGTAGGTGCATTAGGTGTTAGGAGACCTCAGAGGATGAGGGTTCATTATTACATAGATATGTATGTAGCATTAAAGAAGTATAGGATTGCCATAGATGTGTGGCTGGGCCTCAGATATGGAAAATTATTTTCACCTTTTAGATTATTGCATCCATACCTTATCATATGGCCAAACAGATGTTTCTGTGCCTGTCTCAAAGAAAGAATCATTTACTCCTCTTCCTCATTTTTTCCACTTTTTTCTTTTCCTCCTTTTGTAGGTAGCAGAAGGTTGAGAATGTACTGCTCAGGCAATGGTCTATTATCTATTTTGTTGGCTTATGTATTTCCTTTTGCTCTCATTCCTGTATCCTATTCTTGTCTTCCTCCAACCCTTAGTCGACCACTCTCACGTGTGTTTACTTTTATTTTCTGATTTGTATGTACTCTTGCAGGCTGGGGTTTGGCTCAGTTGGTAGAGCTGCTCTGTGCTCTCTGAGGCACTAGATTTGATCCCTAGCATCACAAAAATGGGAAGAACATGGCAGCCCATTCCTGAAACAATTCCCAAACAATCATCCATTAAAAACCTGGTGAATAGCAGCGAAGCACTGACATAGTTCCGGGCATGGCGTGGTGTTGGGGAGTGTTTCATTCTACTGTACATTGGGTCACCATGAGTTGGACTCAACTTGAGGGCACCTAATAACAACAACAATGCATTCTTAGAAAACAAATGTTTTAATGCATTTATTTTCAATTTAAAAGAAATGTTATTTTGTTTCATATCTTGTTGTTTCTTCATTTTCTCACCCAGCACTATTTATAAATTCATCTATGTTCCTGGACATTCATACAGACTGTTCATTCTCTCTGTCGCACAGTTCTCTGGGATGCATACTCACCACGCAGCCTCTGTAATCTGCACTGGTGAATTTCCAGGTTACCTCCACGTTCCTGTGCCATAAACAACACTACAATACACATCTTCAGACCCATCCCCTTATGGATAGGGCTGAACTATCACTGGGAAGCACCAGTATATGTAGAGTCCTTTTTAATTTGACTAAGTTGTGTCATATTGTTTGACAGAAAGCCTGCTCCTGGCGACACTCCCAGCATCAGTGCATAAATCTCAACTCCACACCACACTGCTGAAACACTGCAGCTTTCCAACTTTGGGGCCATTATTTCTCAGCCATTCTTCTGTTTTCATAATTCTGCTTCTTTCCATGGCTGCTTCTGCTTTAACTGCTCAGCCCTCACCCCTACAGGGCATTTACTTGTCCTCACCTTTTTCTCTAGTCTCCCTAATTCTCCACGGGTTTCTCCTTACTCAGGGTTTCTATTTCTTTCTGAACAAGTGCATTTACTTATTGGTCTCTTTCTATTTTACCTTCAAACACCTGATAGGTTCCCTTGGTCATTCATTATCCAGTTGGGTACACTTCAGAGAGGCAGAGCTCTTCCCTTGAGCCAACACTTAGGACAATCATTGACCCAGACATCTATCCCTGGGCCAGGGGATATTTCCAGTGTGCCAAGGTCACATGGTATTGACCCACTCTTTCATAGAAGGGAACTATGGATACAGAAGGCATTCAGACCTTCATGTACTGCCCAGTTTACACATTGATTTGGTATTTTATTAAATTAACCAAAAGTTACCAATTTTGTTGCAAGGTAGCTAGAGTTTTATAGGAAGGGAAACATTCTCAAAAATTATTTTATATGCAAATGCCATGGGAAATAACTTACTGGTTGCACTGTTTATCTTGTTCTTCTCTTCCTTCTTATATCATTTCCTTCAACCCATACATATGGAATTGAGGAAGTCCTGTCTTAATCTAAAGACTTATGTTATTTCCCCTGCCTGGGACATTTCTTAATTGCCTTTTGGCCTGACTAAAGTGACCTCATTCTTTTCACATTAAATGTCACTTCTCCAGGAAGATCTTCCCTCATCTCCATTCTGGGATAGACAGTGCTGCAGGATGCTCCCATCTCCTGCTAGCACACACACTACAATTGATTATAACTAAATGTTTTTCTCTACAAGATCCGAGCAATCTAACTATACAATTGTACTTATCCTGTACACTTTTGTGTTTCTATTGTTCAGAAGAGTACTTATATCTGGTATGTGCTCACATACCATGTGAGTGGCACTACTGAACAATAGACAATATCTCTAGAAGACTGAGTCCAGTTATAAAGCCTGGGAAAAAAATCATACTTCATTATCCAAAGCCCAAAGTTTTTATATAGAAAATTAATTTCCAAAATGTAAGGATCTAAAAAAAGTACGGCAAGAATGTTGCCTGGTTAAGGATCATTAGAAAGCCTTACTGCCAGGCGCACGCCTGTAATCCCAGCAGCTTGGGAGGCAGAGGCGGGAGGATCGCAAATTCGAGACCAGGGGCAGTCTGCGTAACTTAGCGAGACCCTATTTCAAAAAGTAAAAAAAAAAAAAAAAAAAAAAAAAGCGCTGGGAGTGCAGCTCAGTGGTCCAGCACTTGTAGAGCATACAAGGGAGAGGCCCTGGGTTCAACCCCCAGTACCGCAAAAAGAAGAAGTAGAAGAAGAAGAAGAAGAAGAAGAAGAAGAAGAAGAAGAAGAAAGCCTTTGTGCTTCTTAAGAGGGTAAAATAATACTGTCATCCTAATATAATTTTACAAATCATAGATTGTAATTAACAGGATGCTAGAGAAAGAAGAGAACCTGGAGCTTGTCCTGTCTGGATATTTTGTTTACCTGGAAAGGCAACTGGGAATCTGTGTGACTGGTCCAAATCACATAGCTATAGACCAAGAGAACTGAGAAAAAGGATCTTTTCTAGCCATGCCCTTCACATACCCCAAGGCATGTGCCCTTGTGGGAGGAAGCAATCCGCCAGCACGTGGTCTCTGAACGCTGAAAGCAGCCAAGCAGCCTCCTCTCTGACTGCTGCCAAGCCGACCTTTTGAGTCCAGCTTCCCACAAGCCATTATTTCTTAGAATCATCAAATTCTCTAGTGTTTTTTTACTCTTTTTTTCTTCCTCTGTGCTTCTCAGTGACCCAGTTCCTTTCACTGACCCGTGAAGAAATAGCAAAAAGAGAGATGCACATACTGGGTCAGAGCCTCCATGTGCTATGATCCAATATGCACTACACCCCACATGCTCGTTGGCTGTGGGGCTGTCCAGGGGATTCAGACTCTAGATTTCTGATTTCTAAGCAGAGTGCAGTTGTTCCCCCATATACATGGTTTCCCAGTCTGAAGAATTCACTGTATTTACATTTTTTCTAGTTGCTACAGGAATTAGAAGCAGTGGCAAAAATAATCTTAAGAAGGGGTCCTTTGTGTCCAGCTGTTTTAAAACAAGATTTTTCAGAAGTATTTACTCTCTCCCCAGAATGAAGCACTGAAGTGCAAAAGTTCACTCTCAGCATTGCCCACTGCTTTTCTTTGGACCTTCCAAGAGACTCACAAGGCTCTTATTTTTCAGGGCCCATCTGGCCATAAATTGCAATCGACGTTAATTTATGAAAACAAATGACACCAGCCTACTCCACGACATTTTGAAATGGGAGAATTAAGCAGGGCAATAAAGTAGGAATAAAATAAAAACATTCAGACCCCATAGCTACCCTGGCAATGCCCCAAACAGCACAGGACCCCAAGTATCCCTATTCCAACACACTCTGCTCTTTCAAAGTTACAGTTATTTGATCACCGGACATGAAATGAGCTCTTTGTCACAGAGTGTGGCAGGAAATTAAACACATGCAAGGCCTTCTCCATGTGACTAGAATCAGCATTCCATCTGCAGAGTTTGTGCCAATGGTGATAGGCACAGATAGAGAAGAGGTACTGGATTGTCAACATGGGTGTATGGCACACGTGGGGGCTTAATCCATTCTCTCCAGGGTCTAGAATACTTGCTTCATTCTCAGGACTATTGTCTAAGATTTGGGGTGTGTAACTCCAAGAGGGTGGATTAGAGGTAATGTAGAAGTAGTGGCAAGTTTAATATCTTTATTGTGTCACCTTCATTCTCCAGCATTAAGGAGACAAGATCTCAATATGAAATGCCAACTCAAATACCATCGGAAAGATGTGAAGAGAGCAAGACTGACAATGTGTCTGTGACTCCAGGAAAGGCACCTGAGTCTCTCTCAGTCTCTGTTACTTTGGATCCTTGGACTTGATACAACTAAGTTTTTCAGACACTAATACTACAGGTGGAAAGAAATTCTTGAACCCTGAGAGACAATCAACTGGTATAACCTTAAACTCACTTCCATTTTAAAAGGCTACATTTAGTATAAAAAAATTACACAGTGGCTAAATATAGGGCTAAATTTACCTTCTAGTTCCTATCTCACCAAATGAGGAGAGACAAGACTCCTAAGAGGCAGGTGCAGTGGCACATGCCTATAATTCCAGCAATTCCAGAGGTGGAGATAGAAGTATCACAAGTTCAAGGCCAGAGGCAGCCTGCATAACTTGGTGAGACCTTGACTCAAAAAAAATTTACAAATGGGCTAGGGGAGTGAAGATCAGTGGTAGAGTGCTGGCAAAGCATGCATGAGGCCCTGGGTTCAACCTATCAGTACCACAGGGGGCGGGGGGGGGGGAGGAAGGAAGAAGTAAAGAAAATTGTTAGAGCATAGGAATTAGACTTCAGATTCAATGGAGTTTCCTGTTCCACCTACTGAAATCTTGGTCTTAGGACTCACCTTTTTGAGTAGCTGACCTGTGAGTCACTTGCCCAGCTACCTTTGTTGTAGCTGCAAGGAAGTGGTGATCTGCCATAGGTGGACAACAGAGAAAAGATGGGCATTGTCTCCCACCACTTCCATACCAGGAGCCCTGGCTCAGGAAAGTTTACCATATGGTGTTTACTATGAGGAGAAGACACAAGACTATGAGCCTGCAATTCTCCTGAGAGAACACAGAGCCAAGGAACAAAGAAACAATATCACATGCAAACTGTGGGCAGTACTAACAGTGCCACCCCACCCACTATTAAATGTAGCTCAGTGAAAGTCAGGCCACTGGAGCCCAACTTAACTCTTCCTCTTGCTTGGGGGAGGAGTGAAGGAGCTGGTTGAAAGATAGGATGGAAGTATGGTATTCCTTCCCTACTCACCAATGTGCCATTGTGGGGAGAGGAATGCAATTGTTCCTTCATTCAGCCATCAAGGATGGGGTTTAGCTCAGTTGGTAGAGTGCTGTGCTGTACTCTCTGAGGACCCGGTTCAAGCCCCTGCACAACAAAATCAGGAGCAGGACGTGGAAATCCACTCCTAAAGCAATCCTGAAACAATCAGCCATTGAAAACCCTGAGTCAGACCTGACTTGACAGCACCTAATAACAACAACAACTCAGCCATCAGGAAGAATTTCCTGCCTAGAGAAACTGAAGAAACATAAACTTAACCAGTAAAAACCTTTGACAAGAACTTTCCTTAGAATAGTTAAAGAGAAGGGGAGAACTACATCATTCTGCATTTAAGGATAAAGACATCCCAAGTGGGACAGAATTCTTCATTTTCTCTGTCCAGGTGGTTCCATCCTAGGAACTGCATTCATGGTGAGATATCCAACTGGTCCCTGCCAGCAGTCTTCTTGGTTGGTCCCAAAGGATGGGTAATAAATACCACCCCTGCCTGTCCAGAGGCTGAGTTCTCCCTGCTGTTGTTCTGGAAGGTGAAGTGAGAGTCCAAAACCCAAGAGCCAAGTCCTTACTGTTGGTAAAAAGACAGAACCATCTCCAGACTTTCCCAAGACGGACATGAGAGAAATGTACAAGCTATGAATCAGTCAGTTGAGGACAGAATTGGGAGAGGTGATGAAAGCTTAGAGGAGCCAAGTGGGAGAGAAAGTCCAGGAAAAGATTTCCAGAGATAAAGAGAACAATTGCTCAGTGAGGCGGCTAGGAGAAAACAACCTAAGAGAGGCACGTCCTCAGGCTGTCTTTAACAGATGTTTACTAACTCACTGTGGTACTGGAGCCAGCTGTGGCCAACTGAAGAAGATTTTCCATCACAGATCCTTTGTGGTGAAAAAGAATAAAATTGAAAATGGATGGCACCAGATTGTGTCCATGATTTATCAGTTTAATCTTGTCACCAAGAATCAAAGAAACCCATTCAGGGAGGCAAGGGCAAAGGCAAAGAAATATATTTGATATGAATCAGTTATTTGAGATCTGGGAAGTTTCCTTAGAGTATTAAAAAAATCCTTTAAAAGAAAGAAAAAATAATAATACAGTGATCACTCATGGCAAACTTTCAATGATAAAGAATTTAATTTGGGTTGGGGATATAGCTCAGTGGTAGATTATATGTTTAGTGTGTGCAAGGCACTGGCTTCAATCTCAAGGAAAAATATATATATATATATATATAATTTACTAAAGATGTAGCAGCATATTCTAAGAATAGAATGCTATCTCAATGCTATGGTAATCAGAATAAAATTCTTAACATGATATTTCATCCTCAGAGATCATTTGCCCTGACACTAAGAACTGTGATCATGCCAAACATAGAAATCCTCTGTCCTTATATAATCTACTCCTGTACTCTGCAGTATGGGGAAAAAGCATTCCTGGAGGATAGACCTTAAGACAATTTTTCTTTAACCTTTCTTCTCCTCAGATTCTTTTCTTTTCTTTCCCATTTCAGAAGTTTTATACTTTCTGTTCTTTTACCTACCATGCTTTGGAGTTAGCTCTCTACCTGGCTGATTCCCTTCTTCTTATGATGTTGAATAGAATGTCACTTCTTCCCTGAGGCCCTCCCTGTGGCCTCAACTCAAGTAAGGAAAATCACCTATTATAGTCTATCCCCGTTTTTCTGTTTGTTACAAAATAGTAATGACCAAATTGTCAAATTTTGATAACTATTAGTTTATCAGAGAAGATCTCAAGAAAGAAAATCAGGAAGTGCTTTGAACTAAGTGGAAATCAAAATTTGTAATATGGCATTAAAACAGTACTTAGAGGTTAATACATAGTACCAAATACTTTTATTAGAAAAATAAAATAAAAGTCTCAAAGCAATTACTTCAGCTTCTGCCTTAAGATAATGGAAAAAGAAGAGTAAATTAAAAAGTAAATGCTAAAAATGTAATGTAAATGTAAATATAAAAATGTAAGTAAATGCCAAAGTAAATGAGAAAGGATATGGCAGAAATCAAAGAAATAGGAAAGAGTAGAATAATAAAAATAAATAGTATATAAATAAACATTGTGTTTGCTAAAAGAGTCAAAATCCTGACATACAAGTCAAGTCACATCTTAAGTAGGCACACTGTTGAATAGATGTATGTATGTGTGTCAAGTTCTCCCTAGGGATAAATAAAAGTAAGAGACTAAAACTATAAGCAATTCAGATGTCTTTCAACAGGTGAATGGTTAAACAAGATATGGCATATCCTATACATAATGGTATCCTAGTCTCTAATAAAAAAAAAAGATAACTCTTTTTTGTATTATAATCCATAACACAGATGAATCTCAAAATAATTATGTTGAGTTAAAGAAACAAGACCTCATCAAAAGGATGCAACAGAGTCAATACCATCTGACTATACCTTCAGACACTAGCTTATTCTCTGATATGCAGTCTGGGATCATATACTTTTTTTAGAATCGCTTGAGTAACTGATACTTCTTTAGACACTCCCCTCCCCCTACTAGCACAGAGTAGTCTTAGAGTGTACTTAGAACTTAGGTGCTGCTGGACCCATGCCCTGGGCAGCTCAGTTGTTCCATGAGGCAAACCCCTCAGGTTGCATCTTTGATGCTTCTAGCTGGAAGTGGAAAAAATTGGTCATCCAAAGATGGCCCACAAAATAGACAAAATTTCTGACCCCTATTCAGAGTATTATCTAGCGGCCATAAATTTCTAGAGTGAAGTTCTCCAGAAACATAGCCTACTCCTCATCCCAACTCATTCAAGTTTCCTACTGTTCTCTGAGAATTTGAAGCATAGAGACCTGCTCCTGTCCTGGACATGACAGGTGAGGCAATTATCTATGTCTTCACATTCAGGTCTCTACTTTATACATCTGTCTTCCCCCTCAGACTTGACCCATAGGTTTTTTTCTTCACAGACTCTAAGTCCAGTTTGATTTCTAATTTTTTAAATCTTCTCTTTCACTCAATAATTTCATGACTGATGTTCTGGTTAAAACCACCATGTTAATCTACCCCAGGGGAATGTCTTTTTGTGGTCTGCCTTTATGTGTCCCATCTTTAGAAGGAGGATGCAGCCAGCCAGAAGCAATCCTCAGTCTCCTGTGCTGCTGGGCCTTCTCTCATTTTCCTGAGTTGCAGGGGCTGTACATCCATCAGGATTGTGAGATTTCTCAGAACCAGCTTCCTTAAAGGAATTCTTTCCACCTCAATGAGCCCAAGTAGTGGAGGTAATGTTATTTGCAAGGTGCCATCGAGTTGGGTCCGACTCATAGCAACCCCCATAGGGTTTTTAATGGCTGATTGTTTTAGGATTGCTTCAGGATGGATTGTCATATCCTTCTCCCATTTTTGCAGTGCTGGGGGTCAAACCTGGGTCCTCAGAGATTGTGGAGCAGCACTCTACCAACTGAGCTAAACTGCCATCCAAGGTAAAGTTATACAGTCCTGAAAGGGTCTTCACTGGCCAAAATCTGTCTCCCAGATCCTCTCCAAATAGTCTCCAGTCCCCATGACTCCCTTCAATCTACCCTTCTGGTCTCATTGCCTGCACTAAACTGTGAGTAGAAAAGTGAGAGTCGGGATTCTTAGCCTGGATCCCATAAGCCTAAATGAGTGGGAGGACTTAAATAAAGCTTATTATCACCTCAGCGATGCCATTGAGGAACCAGATACTGGCTAATCCTATGATATTTCAATAATGCCAATTTGACAGTTCTCATCAGTGCCATGCTCCTAATAAAGAGAGGGTAAATGGAGAGGCAGAAAGAAATGCAAGAGAGCCAAGAAGATGGTTGGGAAAGACAGAATCCAAGCTTCTCTTTTTGTGCCTCCCTGGACTGGTTAGTTGAAAATCTAGAGTTCTGAGAAAGTTTAGTCATGTCTTTCAGCTTTGCCCATTGCTGGATTCCTCTTAGGTTACCACTGCCAAATATTTGAACATTTTTGAGAGATTATATTGTGTGGAAATATAGCCAAAAGTTTCAGGGAAGTATACAAGTTTCTAAGCAGTTAGACTCTAAGAAAGGGTTCAGTGTGAGTGGAAAGGAATAGTTTAAACAAATCTAGTACTAAGACTTCAGCTATATTCAAAAGTGATTAATAGTATTTAAGAATTAGAAAGAAAGATAGATATCAAATGGTAGAAAAGTGTTTATTTTAAAGATGAAACAGATTAAGCTTCAGATGTGTTGATAGAAGTCTCGCTTGTTTTGATAGAACTACTCTCCTTTTCTTTTTCCTTCTTCTTCTTTTCATTTTTACTTTAATTATGTGCATGGCACGGGAATTCTCTCCCACTAAACTTACAGACAGCAGTCTCAACCATGGGTCCAAGATTCCATCCACTAGGAGCGACAGTGCGGGATCCCTTCTTAGAGTGCTGGTCAAAGGTCCTGAACACCTACACAAAGGTCCAAAAACAGCACTGTACTTCTTGCTCATTTTCTTCTTTTTCAGTTGTCCTTCAACTTGTATCTCTCTTCCCTTGATGACCAGAACATCAGCCTGAGAACACAGGAAGCACAGTCTGAAGACAGATGTCATCACTTTTCCTCTCTTTCCCTCACCTCCAGGCCATGAGGTCTTTCTGCTGCGGAGAAGCCCACTGTATGTGCGTCAGGCATGACATTCCTAGACATCAGACATCTTATATTCTGGATACTTCCATCCCTATTTGATTTTAAAACTAATAGTATGCCATAAAAAAACCTGGGTAAGATTCATAAGGCAATGTTTTGTTATTCTGTGAATCAGTGTCTCTCTAAGTTTGCTTAGACCAAGCCCTCTCAAAAGCCACTATGGAAAAAGGGGTATGGAAGAGGGGGTTAGAAAAAGCAAGCAAACATTTAAGGGCATTCAGGGTATTTGCAACACTCACACACAGAATGTTAGAATTTGAAAGGACCTTGGAAAATGTGATTTGATTCCTGCCAACATCACCAGTTGTGGAGTTAACCAGGGAAGCCTGATCACATTGTTTGTACTCTCTGAGCTTCATTCAGTATCAGAGCCAGGTCTGGAACCCAGGTGTACTGACACATTTCTTCTGTGAAGCCTTTCCAGTCACATTACCTAGATGCTGGTTCCCTCTTTGGAGCAAATGGAGAAACATAAGCTTTGTGTCCACCTAGGATGAGCATGGTATCCTCTGCTAAAAGTGTTCCCACACATAAAGACAGGTATTACATGGGTTCTGTCCTATGTGGAAACTAAAAAAGAAAAATTAAAAAAGAAAAAGGACGATCTGAAAATAGAAGAAGGATTATTAGGGCCTAGGATGGGGTCAGTGGGAGACGGGAGGGAGGGGAGGTGGAACAAGTATAGATGGATATGATCAACACACAATGTATGCTTGTATGCATGCATGGAAATATTGCAGTGAATCCTATTAAATTTTGCAACTAATCTGTGTTAATAACTATAATAAAAATATTCAAAAAAAGAAAGAGAAGAAAGAAAGAAAGAAAGAAAGAAAGAAAGAAAGAAAAGAAAGAAGGAAGGAAGGAAGGAAAGAAGAAGGGAAGGAAGGAAGGAAAAGAAAGAAAGAAAGAAAAAGAAAGAGAGAGAAAAAAGAAGGAAGGAAGAATTTTCAGCACTGATAGCTGCAGCTGTGAGTGCTCAGGTCAGCTCCACTGGCCACTGGCAAAGGCCCCAAAGCAATCATACAGAGTCCATCATCAGTTCTGAAACCACCAAGAAGCAACAAACCTCCTGGGAGAGATCAGCACTCACCATTGGTTCTCTTTGTCCAGAGAAATGTTTTCTCTCTCAAGCCCTAGGGCTTCATCAGGCCCCCAGCCTCAACCCTCACTCAGCCTCAGCTCTGGAAAAGTGGATCTGCCTTAAAGAACCAGCACTTGACCTTGCTGACTAAGGGGTAGAGAGCTGTTCATTCATCATGGAAATTTTCCTAAGGGAAAGGAATGCATTTATCTTAATTCTACCCTTATGTTTATACAGTGTTTCTCCTGGGGACTTCTACTGTTAATTGAAAAGAGAGAAGGAGCAAGAAAAGAACATCTTTGAAGAACACACTGTAGAGCAACCTGTGCTAGGGTCCTGGTTAATAAATGAAACCCCATGAAAAGGCTTGAGAGCAGAGTAGTTTCCCATTACCTCAAGCAACCAGGGTTGTGCAATCAGATCTTTCCTGGGAGTACTCTCCTTCTTCAGAGGCCCACCTCCTCCAGCCCATGGACTTTCTGAGGAGGTTGTGTGGGATTTGCATCATTTCTCAGGACTTTAGCTGAACTCTGGGAGAAGCAGGTGGAAGGCCTATTGAGGAGAAGAGAAAACAGGAGTTTGCATAAGTGACAGGAATTTAACTTGCACAACTGGCAGACGTTTGCCGGGGAGGATTTTGAGTACTAGAATATATTTCCAAATCTCCATAAATAGCTGAAGACTTAGGTCAAGCCAGGGGCAGAATCAAATAAAAATAAAGACAAGTGGATGAAAGAGATACTGATTTGATTTGTTTCCCCATCTTCGAACACTCCGAGATGCAAGCTAAGGAGAGATGCTTGCTAATTTGTGCAAGTAGAACTTTCTACAGGGATGTTTTCCTCGGATTCCCTGTATCATCCCTCCCTCTTTTGGGCTTTTGTCTCTCTCAATCCCAAACATCATAAGACACTCAAGTCTAACCTTATGTTGTGGATGCTCATGTCCACCTTTTTTTTTTTTTTTTCCTGCTCTGCAAGCCCAAACTTCTAATTTTTCTGAGGCCTCTGTCACTTGTGTATGACACTCCCACTTCTCTCTTGACCTGTGTGTCCACCCCTCCATTTTTCCTCTCTACCACCTTAGACTTCTAACCCCCCAGAGCCAGCCCACCTGGCATTAGGAAGGAACAGGCCAAACCTGCCTTGTCTGCTCCCAGCTTTCTCTAATTCCATCTTCCATTCTTTTAGGAGTCAATGACCATCATGTACCCTATATTCACGCCCAGATCCTAGGCATCCTTTCAGACAAAACTACCTTTCTTTGGACACAATGCCTACCCCTCTAGAGTTCTCTGTCTTCTTCCCTCAGAAACTTGCCAATAGGTAAGAATTTGGAAAACAATAATTTAAGCCTAATCACTAGTGCCCCAGGTGATCTGAGAGCTGATGATAGCAGTGAACTTCTCTTTCCCAAGTCTCAGTTCTCTTCTCACAGTCATCCAATGAGGAAGCCCAAAGACATTTCACAGGTCGCTGAAGTCCCAGTTAAGGAAAAACCTTGTCTACAAGGATGTCAGTAGCTCTCATTTCATCCTGCATGAAACCAATCTCTGCATGGCCTACAAGGCCTTACCTGATCTATCCTCTGTCTTTCTCTCTCATCTCATTTTCTACTACTCCCTGACTCTTCACTGATTTTTATACTTTTTCCTAAAGTATAATCTTCAGAAGTTCAAAACTTCACCTTCATAAAAATATAAATTTGATTCATTCATTAATAAAAGCAGTAGGAATGTGTTATGACTGGTTTAAGGGCTGGGGGTGTACCTCAGAGGTAGAACATTTGCCTAGTATTCACAAGGCCTTCAGTTAGAGCCCTAGCATCCCCCTTCCCACAAAAAGGATTGGTTTAAAAGATAATTTGAAAAACAGAGATATGTATACAAAGTCTAACATAAATGCTGATGGAAATTTGCAAATAGGTACAAAACTGGTTAATGTCTTATAAAACAAAAATTCATGGATCTGTAAAAATGACAAGACTTCAGCTAGACTGGCCAATAAAAAGAGAAAGAAGACTCAAATTAATAAAGTCAGGAATAAAAGAAGAGATGTCACTACAAACCTTACATAAATGTTGTTGTTGTTTTTAGGTGCTGTCGAGTCGGTATCCGACTCATAGTGACCCTCTGTACAATAGGGGAAACACTATTGTCAGTGCTTCTCTGCTGTTCATAGGGTTTTCAATGGCAGACTGATTTTTGGGAGGGGGTTGCCAGGTCCTTCTCCCAAGTCTACAGCTTCTGGTGTTCCCAGGCGGTCTCCCATCCAGGTACTAACCAGGCCCGGCCCTGCTTAGCTTCCCAGATCTGACAGGATCAGATGCCACAGGGCTATGGCTGCAGGCATTACACAAATAAGAATTTATATGGGAATTTATATGGGAACACTATGAACAAATATATACCAACATTAGATAACTTATATAGAATAAATGCCTAGGAAGACACAAATTATGGAAACTTGCTCAAGAGTTACATATAAAAAAACATGAATAGCTCAATGACAAGCAAAACCACCAAGCTAGCCAGTTCAAAACCATAGAATTAACACCAATCCTTTAGAAACTGTTCCAAAAAAATATTAGAGCTGGGAATACTTCCCAACTCATTATGTGAGGCAGGAATTGCTGGGTACTCATGCATAAAGACATAAATAAGAATATAAAATGACAGACCAACATCTTTTATGAATTGTTATTGTTAGGAGCCATTGAGTATGTTTAGACTCATAAAGACCCTCATAGGGTTTTCAATGGCCGATTGTTTTTTGGGATTGCTTCAGGAGTGGATTGCCACATTCTTCTCCCATCTTTTATGAATACTGACACAAAAATACTTGATGAAAAACTCACAAACTGAATCAAGCAGCATATAAAAAAAGCCCATGCCACAAATGAATGGAACTTAGTCTAGAAATGAAAGATAGGTTTAAAATCTGAAAATCACTTAATGTAACATACCATATTAATAGAAGAAAGGGCAAAGCCATGTGGTCATCACAATGGACAAAGAAAAAATATTGACAAAATCTCACATCCTTTCATAATAAAAACACTCAACAAACTAACACTACGAAAGAACTTTCTCAACCAGAAAAAGACCATTTACAGAACACCCACAAGCTAACATCCTAGTAAATGTTAACACTGAATATTAGTTCTGTAAGATCAAGATCAAGACAAGAATGTCCATTCTTGGGACTTCTACTCAACATTGTAATGGAGGGTGTAACCAGGGCAATTAGGCAAGAAAAATAAATTAAAAGCACCCAGATTGGAAAAGAAAAAGTGAAAACAGGTGTCATGATTTTGTTTATAAAAGCTACTAAGGAATCCATTAAAAAATATCAAAACTAGTAAATAAATTCAGCAAGATTACAGAATGAAAGATCAATATGCAAAAATTCATTTGTACTTCTATACACTAGCAGTGAAAATCTTGAAAATGAAATGAAGAATCAATTTTCATTTTGTACCATAGTATTTTAAAAGAGTTAAATGATAAGGAATATATGTATATATGTTTATATATGTTTGTGTATATGTGTATATATGTAAAATAAATGTTATATATATTTATTATATATATAAAATAAATGTAAGACATATGCCAAAAATTATAAGACATCATTGAAAGAAATTAAAGATCAAAATAAATAATGATTATCCATGTTCATGGGTCAGATGACTTAATATTGCTAAGGTGACTGTGCCTTTCTACTTCATCTACAGATATGGAATGATCTCTATCATATTTTGGATATGTTGTCATGAGGGACCAATCCTTGGAAAAGGACATGATGTTTTGGAGAGTGGCAGGTCAATAAAAAAAGGGAAATCCTCAACTAGATGGATTGACACAGTGGCTGCAACAATGGGCTTGAACATAAAAAAGATCATGTATGGCATAGAGTCAAAGAGTGTTTCATTCAGATGTATACAGGGTCACTGTGAGTCAGACTTGACTCAATGGCACCTATCAACAAGAACAATATTTTCTACAGGGTAGAATTCAGTCATATCCCTATAGGACAATATTCATTGTATTTCTTTAGGAGCAATCATTTGCATTACCATCATTTGAATTCTACCTCTTGAGAATGATAAAAATAACCTAGACAATACAAATTCAATCAAAGAGGAACATTTCAATTGATATAATGAGGTAATCCCCCAAGAACAGTCCCAGCTCTAGACTGGAAGGACACTCAGTCTTATCCATTTCCAGGTCTTAGAATTCTGTGAAAATCCAAGCATATTCTTACCACAGTACTTTACCAGTTCTAGTCCCTCTGCTTCAAGTACTCTCCACACATATCTTCACCTGACTCATTTCCTCTGTTCAATTTATGCTCAACAATTACCTTCTCTCATGTATTAGTTATTGATTGTTGTTCAACAAATTATCCTGAAAATCTGTGACTTTAAACAAATATTTATAGTCTTACGGTTTCTCTAGCTCAGGGATCCAGGGTCAGCTTACCTTGTGGTATGAGTCAGGTTCTCTCCTTCCACTATGGTCAGGAGGCTGGCAGGGGCTGCAGTCATCTGAAGGTTGGATTGGGGCTGGGAGTCAGTTTCCTGGATGGCTCCTTTCCATAGTGTTGGCAGGAGGTCTTCATTACTTGTCATATGAGCCTCTTTATAAACTGCTTGAGTATCCTTACAACATGACAGCCAACTTCTCCCAGGAAAACAACCCAAGAAAAGGAGGAGGAAGATACAGTGACTTTATCACTCCAACTCTAAAATCATGTGCCATCACTTCTGGTTTATTCTGTTGGTTAGAAAATGTCACCAAACCTAAACTCACACTCCAGGGGAGGGGAATTAGTCTCTCTTTTTGGGTGTGTGGGTGGTAAAAGAATTCTTGGGAGACCCATTTCTAAGCCCTATAACACTCTCCTACAAAAACATATCCTCTTTTCTGGTACTCTCTACTGCTTTGCCCAATTTTTGTTTTCTTCATAATATCAACATCATTATATATTTATGTGTCAACTATTGCTTTTCCACTATAATGTGAGAGCTATGAAAAGAGGAATATTGCATTATCCCACACTGAACACATAGCATCTAGAATGGTTCCAGATATCTAATAGCTCAATAACCACCTTGTTTCCTAATGAAATGAATATATGAATGTGTTTATAAGTTGAAAGAGTAGAATTAGGCTTGGAAACTAGTTACTAAGACTCCTAGCCTAATATGTTTCCCAGCACTTTATCTTAGGGGAATTTGTAATAGCTGTATGCAAGTCAACAGTGATTCTCGGTAAGGAAAGAGAACTTCTACAGACCTCCATGAAGTCATTCCTGTTGAGGCCTCTTCCACTCTTCCCAGATCCAAAACAAACCCTGCAGACCAAAATTTAGGAAAGTCTTTCTCTGTTCCATACATGCAAACAAAAACCCTCCCACCATTTGAGAGTCAGCATTAGGCTTGAAGGGGTACAATATGTCTGACAGTCCCACATTTCCTTCAATACTTACAAAGAGAAGGTTAGAAAGCAAGGAAGCAGCCTGGAGCCAAAGGTTTAGCATGAGCATTTCATCTGGATTTAAGAGTGAGAGACCTTGAATGCTACCTTGCTCATTCATGCTTTTATTTTTTTTCCAGGATTTAACAGCATTTCTGAAGCCAAATGTTGATGCTCTTTGGCTCTGGAGAATAAGGAAATCCGCATGCAATTAGGAAGCAGACAGTAATGGAAAGTACACAGGATGGGGAGGCCAGAGCACACCACTAATTTGCTAAAAGCCTTATTTTTCATACTTGTAGAAAAGCAAGGTGGGGCTGAGGAGATAAAGATAACTTCAAATTCCTATTCAGGTTGTACTATTTTATAAAGTGCAGCTATGTCTTATTATCTCTTCAATAGTCTTTACCAGCTTCGTACCAGAAATGACAAGGGGCATCCTCCTGGGATGCACTTGCATTTCTCTTTCTTCTCTAGACTCTAGAAAGATGAGGTGGGGAGTTGCATGAAGGGGGGAAAAATGCATTCTGTATAATCTTTGTAGAACAGAGAAAAGTGATTAGAGGTATTGAAGACAAACTATCTACTTGACATATAATATGAAGCAAAATGCAACTTGAGGGTACTGGAGAGTGGAAATTCCAGCTCTTCCTTTTCTCTTTCCAGTGTGGAGTCAAGAAGAACAGCAACTCCTCAAATATCGAGAGATCAGTGTGATTTTAAGGACCAGGGTGAGTTCACCAGCTCACAGCAGATGTATGTTCTCACCTCCTTCCCTTGGGGCCCTTCAGTGAAGCTTCTAAATCAAGACCCAGTGGGCCCTGTCTTCAGGGAAAACTCAAGCCTAGGAGCCATCTCATGGGAAGATCAAGGGAAAGGAAGTTCAAATAAACATCCAAATAGAAGGCTCCATGCCTGCAAAGCCTATTTCTTTCTGAATTCAGCAAATCATCCTCAATAAATAGGAAAGAAACTAATACTGTGTACCCTCGATTCAGTTAACAAGTGAAAATACTTTTTCAAAAAAGTATGAAGCCTGGTGTCCTGGCTGATGGGACAGACGGAGGTGCAGGTAAAATGGGAACAAAAAGTTGATATTTGCCTCTAATTAATTTGTAGAGAGATCAAATTCTGCAGATTTTCCATCTGTGTGTCTGCCTCTGTAGTACCATGGAACAGAACCCTCAAAACAATAACAGAGATGATAAAGAAGAAAACAACAGCCACTCTGTTTCAGCCCTGGCTCCAGGCAACTCCCTTCCTTGCTGTGACAGGAGAAGGAAAGGACATGAGACTGTCTCCTCAGGAATGTCTGGGAAGTCATATCCTGGCTAAAGGTTTGGGTCCTGGGGCTACCACATTTCACTCAAAGGCTCTTTTAGCAGAGTGGAGGAGGAGGAAGAATTTAAAACAACATATTGGGAGGTGGGGAGTGAGCAAAAGGCCAGAAAGCTCAGCTTTCCACTTTGGGGCCTGTGATAAATGCAAGCTGGCAAATGCTAAAAGATCAGAACTGGGAAAGGTCTTTGAGATATAATTCAAGGCCTTCCTATTTTAGATGAAGAAATAGCACAGAGAGGTTAAGGGATGTATTTGCAGTCTGGTGGCGAGAACACACAGTGGTTAGGAGGTATGGTTATAGTTACAGGCGGCAGGACTGAAGGAGACCAAAGAATGGAAGAAATACATGGGAACAAAGTCCAGGGGCTGGCTTCAACTGCTTCTTGGAAACTGATTGATGGTATTGAGTGACTATAAAGGGGGGTAACAGTAAAGGTAGAGGCCAAGATGTTCTTAGATTTCTGGCTTGGAAGACTGGGTACATCTTGGTGTAATTTACTAAGATGAGAGATACTGGAAAAGGAGTAGATCAAGAGGTGGAGACTGTGTCTTGTTAGGGAGGAAAATTCATTTATAATGTCTTATAATTAATTAGGGCTGGGATTTAGCTCAGTTGGTAGAGTACTGCCCTGCAGTCCCTGAGGTCCAGAGTTCAATTCCCAGCACCGCAAAAATGGGAGAAGGGCCTGGCAATCCACTCCCAAGGCAATCCCAGAACAGTCAGCCATTGAAAACCTTATGAGGGTCACTATGAGTTGGATACCGACTCGACGGCACCTAACAACAACAACAACATAATTAATTAAGTGTAGCTCTCAGGAAGAGGTTCACATGTGAGAAACAACACGTAGGGCACAATAGAAGCCATGGGAGTGGATGAGGGCTCAGAGAAAGAATGAGCAAAAGACAGTGGAGATGACAGTGGAGAAGACAGTGGAGAAGATAGTGGAGAAGACAGCAAAAGACTGTGGTGCACCCTTGTCACCCTAGGGACTCAAGGCTGAGGCAGGAGGATTAGGAGTTCCAGGCAAGAGGCAGCCTCCACAACTTAGCAAGACCCTATATCAAAATTTTAGAAAATAGAAAAGGGGCTGGGAAGCAGCTCAGCAGTAAAGCACCTGTCTAGCATACACAAGGCCCTGGGCTCAACCTCACCCTACTGCAGTAATAATAATAATAATAATAATAATAATAATAATAATAATAATGCAACCAGTGTACCTCAAAAATATGAGCATTTAAAAAAGAACTAGGGAAACTGAGGATTAGTCAGAGGAGGGAAGATGTGAGAGTCAAGGGCGATTCACCCCTGCACCTAGGGACCCTGAAGTCCATGCCCCAAGCTCTGGGATATTTCCTTGTCACCTGGTCAGGATGAGACAGGAAAATTGCTGGCCTACTTGTCCCCTTTACTTTCCTAGATATCCCAATATAAAATTGTGACACTCCGGATGCAAAGCCAACGTTCCTAAATGTCACCAGGGTAGATGCCTCTAGAATCAGCATTCGGGAATCAGATTCCCCGAATCTTCCATCCACCTCACATTCAGTATCCTACATCAAGGATCTGGCGTGCAAGGGCATCTCTTCAGGTAGGGTGGCTTCTCTGTTGGTATCTATCAAATCACAAGAACCTGAACCATCTACTATTAGCAGACTTAGAGCCTTGCAGAATAGATGCAAAGAAGAGGGGAAAAGAAAAAGAGCAGGGAAGAGCAAGGAAAAGGAAGTTCAAATAAACATCCAAATAGAAGGCTCTGTGCCTGCAAAGCCTATTTCTTTCTGAATTCAGCAAAGCATCCTCAGTAAATAGGAAAGAAACTAATATTGTGTACCCTCAACTCAGTTAACAAGTGAAAATATTTCTTCAAAAAAGTATTAAAGCTTTAAACTTCTTAAACCAAGAGAAGGTGTAACATGGCTTAGGGGGTAAGTGAGTCAGGACTTCAAATAAGCCCTGACAATAGAAGCACTAGGAGTCAGGAGAAGTGGGAGTAAGAACATTGGGCTAAGAGCAAAGAGGTCTGAGTTCTAAACTTGGTCCTGCCTGCAATAAGTTGTGGACCCTGGGGTATGTCCATTCAAGAAAGTGCGCCTGAGCAAAAACATGGTCAAGGTTCTGGTAGGCCCCCAACCAACACATAAGACATCTTCTCCATTGAGGTGAAGCTCCTGAATGACAAAAGAAGAGCATGGTACTTTTGGAAATCAGCAGAGGGAGAAAAAGCTAGAAGTGGAAATAAGGAGGAAAAGGTTTTGAAAGATGAATATGATTTTCAAAACACAGAGGTAATGTGCAATGTTTTAGACAGCCAAAGCACAGAGCAGAGAAAGGATAAAGATGTGTTGTTGTTGTTGTTATTGTTAGATGCCATTGAGTTGGTGTCTGACTCATAGCAACCCTATGTACAACAAGCAAAACACTGTTGTCAGTGCTTCTCTGCTATTCATAGGGTTTTCAATGGCAGATTGTTTTTTTTATGAGTGGGTTGCCAGGTCCTTTTTCCAAGCCTACAGCACCTGGTGTTCCCAGGTGGTCTCCCATCTAAATGCTAACTGGCCTGACTCTGCTCAGCTTCCGAAATCTGATGGGATCAGACACCACAGGGCTATGGCTGCAGGCAAAGATTTGCTAGGCAACACTAAGCCTTCATTTTCACTATAGGATGGAGACATACAGGAAGGAACTGGCAGATATAGATGCAGAGGTTGGAAGGAGCTGAGTAAACACTTTTGACCTGATTAGGCCTATAGAGCCATTGGAGGCTGTATTATTTATGAAATGAAAATGGAAGTTTGCCTTCTGAAGAGGAAATCATCTTAGGTACTGCTAACCCATTGAAGTAGGAGAAACAAGAATCTAGAAGGCCACTCAGGAACCTGCTTCAGCCTCTTGTCTTCTGTGTGCTCTGTTCCTTCACCTACATAAGAACAGGGGTGAGCAGGAATCACAGGACTTCAGCCTGTTCTAACATTCTACCCAAGTTTAAGTAGATGTAGTCAAATGAAGAATAATGAGGCAATTCTCAGAAGAGGCAAGTGCCACTTTAGACAAAGGTGCTAGGGGACACCTTGGTAGAATCTGGCCCTGATTATTTGGTATATGTGTGTGTGCTATGTTTGAAAGTAATTGAAGGTGTTTCAATGTTTTTCAAGAATTTAGTCTCATTTGATCAGAGACTAACTTACTATCTTTAGCATTACTTAAGTGCAGAAGTCATCTATTATTCATTTTTCACTTCCACGTATTTGGTGTTAAGTACGAACATAATTCACATCCTGTGAATGTGTCCAAAGATCCTAAAGCTATACCTGTCACTAACACTGAGCACAAAATACTCAGACGTTTAGTATAACAGGGTTTGAAACTAAACATCCAGCTTCTTGTTGTTCTCCTGGGAGGCGATTTCCCCTTACTGCCCCCACTGTCCTTTCCCCTGGCTCCCCCATATTTGGCTTCTCCAAAGCATTTTAAGAATGAGTAGCTACTCTTAATGCTACCTGTTCATTTTTTCAAAATTAGAAATTATGCAAAGTATGCAGAAAAGCACACAAGTATGCATTGATTTCAACAAGTCAGGGCTGACCTAACATATTGCCTCCATAATTTTCCACTGTGGGTTCCAAGATGGGTTTACTGCTGTTCAATAATCTTCAGCTTATTCCGTGTCTTACCCAGCCAGCTCCTCAGGAGGTATGGAAAAATGAGAGTCCAGTCTGGAACCTTGGACCTACAACCTGCCAAGAGCTGGTAGGGCTTCCCCAGCATCTAATCCTCATCCCTAAAACCGTTTGCACTGCTAAAGACCCATCTTCTTGCTTTCAGCTCAATATCTTGCCTGCTGTGTTGGGCAAGCTTACACCAGGGATAGATATAATGGAGTCTCAGGGAAGAAGAAAGATCAAACACTTCGTGTTACTTCTTGCCCTCTCTGAAACAGTTGACTGGTTTTGGGAAGGATTTTATCCTGAAGCCATCTGGCAAGACAAAGGAAATGTCTTTTCATATTCTTCTGTCCTCTGGAGTGCTAGGCCAAGACAGATCTGTGTTTTTCTCACAGAGGTGACCGTGGTTTCTGTGAACACCTTGTTGTTGGTGTCAAAGCGATTGGAAAGGGAAGATGCTTCTCTGCTTCCTCTGCTTCTCCTCCTCACTCACATGAGGACTCCTTCATTGTTCAAGCTCTAAGGTCTCTCTTTCCATATTGGCAAATTGACATTAGAACCTCATATCTCACCTTGTTTCAGTAAAGCCAAACAACAGGAGTAGTGAAAGTTTGAGCAGCATTCACATGGAAATGATCAACCATGTCCTCTGTAAATAGCTCTTGACTCAGTTTCACAACTAATTTGTCCATTTAGTTTGGGGCACTGCAATTCATCTAAATGACTTCTACACTAATTTGACCCAAAGTGCACAACACAATTCCTTCCACATCTCTTTTTTTTCACTTTTCTCATTTCTACAGGACACAGTATATTTCAATATATAACTACACATCAAATGGAATTGGGAGACAAGTAATCTAGCTAAAATATGATTTCTTGATCAGGGGTTTAGAATATATGAAGCAAGAATCTGGTTAAATAGTTTTATATAATAGTACAGAGTAAAATACGATAGTGTGAATGGGAAGTTTGGTTGAGCCTTTGGAATGTCGTGTCTTCACAAGTTCCCCTAGGGTAAAGAAATCTCTGTCTGGCCTGTGGGTAGAAGCTGCCATGGCACAGTGGCAGGTCCTGCCATCCTGAAGATGCCATCATGTCATTGTTACACATTCTTTTTATTTTTATATCCTGAATGGAAACTAATTTTGTGATGGGGCAAAATTAATCAACTAGAATATCCACTGGGGGGCTGAGGTTTAGCTTAACTGATAGAATGTTTCCTGTAAACACTCTGAGGCCCTGGGTTCCATCCCTAGCACTACAAACATGGGAGAAGGATCTGGTAGCCCATTCCCAAAACAATCCCCAACATGATTAGCCATTGAAAATCCTAGGAATAGCAGAGAAGCAGTGACATAGTGCTGGGCATAGCACAATGTTGGGGAGTGTTTCGTTCTGTTATACAGGGTCACCATGAGTCAGACTTGACAGCACCTAATAACAACAGAGTATCCACTAAGTTACTAGTGAGATATGTGAATGAGCTAGGTTGATATTTGATGTAAAGGAAAGGGAATAGAGTCCTAAAGAGACTAGGTCCAGAAGAAAATAAGGAAGATACAAGCATAACATGAACTACTACCTTCTGTTGTATGTACAATTTCAACCAAATGTGCTTTTTCCACTTTACATCCCAAACTCAGGTAGGAAAGGTCAGTGTAAGAGACATAGGAGAGGACAATGAGGTCTCCCAGTCTGCCTTCCCATCATAAAAACTTACCTGACACGCATCACACCAAAGCCACTTCAGACTACATAAAAAAGTTCTTAGAAGATCAAAACTTGGAACTAAGCCAATATTGCTTCCTTTTATCTTACTTACACCTTGCTCTGTAGCATGGAGCAAGTCATTTCTCTTGAGAATTTTCTATCTGTAAAACTATATTGCAGCTAAGAATAGACCTGGGCTGGGGTTTAACTCAGTTGGTAGAGTGCTGCTCCATACTCTCTGAGGACCTAGGTTCAATCCCTGTTGTTGTTGTTGTTAGGTGCCGTCGAGTTGGTATCCAACTCATAGCAACCCTCACAGGGTTTTCAATGGCTTATTGTTTTGGGATTGCCTTGGGAGTGGATTGCCAGGTCCTTCTCCCATTTTTGTGTTGCTGGGAATTCAACTCAGGACCTCAGAGACTGCAGCGCAGCGCTCTACCAACTGAGCTAAATCCCAGCCCCACAGTTCAATCCCTAGCACTGCAAAACCAAGATAAGAACATGGTAATCCACTCATGAGGCAATCCCCAAAATAATCAGCCATTGAAAACCCTACGAGGATCACTTGAGTCAGACACAACTCAATGGCATCTAACAAGCAGCAGCAGCAGCAGCAGCAGCAGCAGCAGCAGCAGAAGAAGAAGAAGAAGAAGAAGAAGAAGAAGAAGAAGACTACGACGATGACGACGATGACGACGACGACGACGACAACGACGACGACGACAACTAGTAGAGGGCAAAAAATTAAATTTCAGCACTTCAGCCCCCAGGCACTACATTAGGGTTGTTCAACCCAAGGGTCCTGGCATATGACTCTGGTCATGAAGCATAGTTTGTGTGGCAATAACTTCTTGTTGTACCCCAACCTAAGGCCAGAAAATCACCCTTCCCTTATTTGTTGACTTATTTTTGTGTGTTTGTTTTCTTCTTTGTAGGCTATGAGGAATTGAGAGGAAAGAAAGTGCTACTGATTCAGAGACTTTGTGGGAACTGGGTTTCCACTCTGCATATGAGCGTGTGGTTACACCAGACAGGAGGGTCTATTGATAGGTAAAGAATGGGGTCCAGCAAAGCAAAAGGAAAAGGCAAAGCAGAGAAGAGCTAAAAAGAGCCTGGACTCTCAAAGGTCCCAGAACCCAGGCAGAGGAGCCAGATCTGTACAAATCCCTAAAGTTCAGAGTTCATACCATAAAGTGGCACCAGGGGCAGTTGGTCCTATAGCCCAGGGAGGACCCTTTGCGGTCTGGCAGCCAAGTCCACGCCTGTTCACCAGGTGCAGGCATTAAGAGCTGCTGCCCAAGCCGCTATGGAAGAACAGCTGGCTGAACTCCAGATTCCTGAGATTTCACTGCTGTCCCTGGTATGTTGGCGAGCCTGCCCCACTCCTTCCCTTCTTCTAACTCTCAAGAAAGGGATGCCAACCTGTTTGCTTTGTCTGGGAGACTTCCGCTGTGTTTCTGAGAAATGCTGGCTATTGATAAGTTCCTCAGGCCTTTGGTCTCCCCTAGTTCAATCCATCTGCACAAACACCCTCATTCCTTGTTTGCACCTTGACGGACAACCCACCTTCCTAACTGCCCACTGGGATCAGAGGCAGTGATCCCTTTACCCTCCTCCTCTACCTCCCTTTCAAAATGCCCTAGTAAGCCTAGAGTGCTGCCTGAATTTGGAAGGGCTGGGACCATTCTATTCAGAAACAAGGAGGAGCCTTGGTCTTTCTGAAAATGTCACAGTATGTTTTTGCTGTGTTATGTTCAGTTTTCCTGGTCCCCATTTTTCCTCTGACTTTACTACTTCTGCCCTCTTTATCTGGTCTTCTTCTCTCAAACTTCCATATCACTTCATGTCTCTTGGGAACAGACACACAAAGTCACTGCTACACACACACACACACACACACACACACACACACACACACACACTCATTTGTGAGATCTACAGGGAAAAGTAGTTAGTGTTCAATTACTTCTCAAGACACTGCCTAATTTCTTTTCCTTTTGAAGATAATTATTTTATAGCTATGTAAAAATACTAGTCTTTATTTTTTAAATTATTCATAAAAATGGAAACTATACAAATTTGAAAAATATGGAGAAGATTTAAAAGTCACCTCAATATATCTTCATTAAGATCACCCTTATCACTCTCAGGAAAGAATCATTCCTGTCATCTCTCAATGTATATAAATAAGTACAATTTCACAAAAATGGGATCTTCTTTTTACTTTTTAAAATCAAATGTATTGTTTGAATTTAAGTAAAGACTTGTAAACATAAGGAATTCCTAAAATTAGAAAAAATGTTTTGTTTTTCTTTATGTTTTTGCTTTCTTTACCACATGAGATACTAATTGCTAAAAGAATTTTGTTTAAAACCTTAAGATTTGGAATTACTCTTTTTTATTTTTTAGCTCTTCTTTATTTTAGACCATGGGGTTTTAAGGCCACAGCTTATATTTTACATGTGTTTTTAAGCTACGTTCTTCAAAAATAAAATCAGAACTCACCAGATGTTTTAATTATTTACACTCCTGCTTCAAAGCTTTTGCCCTCTCCTTATTGTATACATAGCAGGACAAGTCCCCCTCCACTGGAACAACTGTCTAGAAAGACGGAAGAGATGAAGAAGTTAAGGAAGAGACTGGGAGGATCAGATTTCTGGAGAAAACTCATTTGAAGTAAGTTATTCTGGCTTTCTGTTTCATTTCCTTTTCTTTTAGCAATGACAGTATAAGAACTATCTTTAGCCAGATTTCTAGGAAGTTCATCTTCTTGCCACAACCTGCCAGTACCACTGTGACCCTTATTTAAATGACATTTATTGCCAGGCACAGTGTCACACACCTATAATCCCAGTGACTCATGAGGCAGACACAGAAAGATGGCAAGTTGGAGGCCAGAGGCAGCCTGTATCACTTAGCAAGACCCTGACTTAAAATAAAAATTTAAAAACTGGGCTGGGGGCAAAGCCCAGCACTAGAGCACTTGCAAAGTATATGTGGGGCCTAGGGTTCAAATCCTCTAGTAGCGTAAATAAATAAATAAATAAATAGCATTTATTTACTTATGCATGTTCTAATAAAAGTGCTTAAAAATTGGAGTATAAGCAAGTATAGTACTTACAAAGCTGTGAGACGTGTTGTACCAGAGCAATACTAAGTTTAAAACACCATTCCAACCTATGCTCCCATTTCTCTCTGAATATTTCAGGAGGTCCAGCAAGACAGTTTAAGGTTGCTTATTAAAATCCTCATCTTCTGTTCTTTAACATCCCAAACTCCATGACCCATCATACTTTCCTACCCCAGTAGACCTTTCCCTTACATCCCTACCATTTTATCCTGCCATCTCGGGCACTCGATCATCTCTTTCCTCCATTTCTCCCCTCCCAGGGTGCTCTGGAGTTGTTATGAACCTTGGCTGCATGCAGCCCTCTATCTCAAGAATGTGCTTGCCTGGCTTTTGTCCCGTCTCTTATGAGAGTGTGCAGGAGGGGAGATGGGCAAACAGAATCCAGATGTTCTGCCAAAAGAGGACAAAGGCTGAGAGGCCCCACTATGCAGATGGCTTGTGAAGAGTCAGACTAGCTTTGAGGCTGGGCCTTTGGGAGAGGTGGGAATAGTGGGTACAGAGCAGGTTGTTTGAAACTCCACTATCTCTCTCCTGTTGGTTTCTCTACGCCTAGAAGTAGAGAAGAAAGAATGGGAATTAAATACGTGGCAATAGTACCAACTTTTAGTGTCCCCAAATATTCTACACAGCAAATCTTCTCAGTGTTGTTTAGCATGAAATAAAGATCTTTTTAAAAGATCATTTTCTGTCTTGGACCAAGGTTTCTTTATTAATAATTCTGAGTCTGATACCTGTGTGTGTTTGTGTATCTGGGTAGGGGGTTGAATGGAGGAAAGAAGAAAGAGAACAACAACAAAAGTATGCATCAGTGTCTTTTAAAAAATCAATTTAAACCAAAGCAGCAAAGAGATTACAGCAGGCAGTATGTTGCCTGTGATCCAAGCCAGAGACAGAGGTCATGTGTGCAGTTTGCATAACAACAGAGCTCTGATTGGCCAGAACTGTGCAAAGAATAGGCCTATAGGGAGGGCTCTGAGCTGTACTCCTGCAGGCACTGAACTGTAGCAGCCCCCAGTAGGCGGTGTAAAGACACTCTGAAGATCCAGAAGACCTGTCTGCTAACAGCACTTGTGAGTCTTGACAGCATTTTGGGTTGTTAATTTACTACTTAACACTATAACCTACTACCTCTGCCTGGGCCCCTGCCTCCATGAGTCCATGCTGGACTTGTGTCTTCACAGACCATAAACTCTTGGAGACAGGGTCTTACACACACACACACACACACACACACACACACACACACACACACACGCCTAAATGACAAAAAACAAGCATTTTAAATATGAGTGGAACATGTTAATATGCTTATTACTCTTGCTTTTCTGAAGTAAAAAAATAAAAAATAAAAATAAATCTATCTTTCTGAGAAGCATCCTCATTATGCCACCCTACTCAGGTAGTAGCTAGAGATTCACCTGTAGTGCTGTTTCTCCAAGGAACATCCTATAGGTCAATGAGGAACAATAAGTTATGGAAATGTTGCATGCTGTTTTAAATTAAAAGAAAGGAGGATCAGTCAAGAGTCCTGAATTTCAGAAAGAAAAGAAACTTGCAGAAACCTTGGAGATGTTACTCCTATGCAGTCAAAGCTCCTCCTCCTCCCCTTCCTTTTTCTTCCCAGCCAGAAAGCAGCTTTTATTAAGCTCCTTTCCTACCCAGGGCACCCTATACTGTCAGCCTCAAGGGTCTACATGCGCTAATGTAATTGCTATATTTTTTAAATACTTCAAAAGTCATACCACTTTTCTGTAAAAAGAAGTTCTTAATCCTTGCACCCCATTTGTCTTTCTGCTTCAGGAAATATAGAAAGGAAACATCACGTCTTGAGTGCAGAGAGAGCATAGGAATGTTGCACAAACATTCTACCCTGCAGACCAGAGTGGAAAGGAAATGCCCTGGGTGTCCCCAGGGTAGACTGTGGGAGGGATACAGTAGTAGGGCAGAGAGCTCAGACTTCCTTATCCTTATTTCCTCCCTCCTGGAGGGGAAACCAAATACCAAAATGAGGCATAGTGGAGATTTCCAGGTATATGTTGGAAGTAACTTGAGAATATATATGGATGGTCACCAGCAGTACTCTTCCCTAGGGACTACTTGGAGGATACTGTGAGTCTCTTAAAAGACCCGCCACACACACAATGCCAGAGTCAACATGAATAAGCAAGCCTATAGCACCAATTCCTGTACTACATGGCCTGCTTGGTGAACAGTGGACCCAGAAATTTATAACTGCTCCAAAGAGGGGACAAGAACTTACTGAGAGGACCTCAGATTAGGAAGACACCACATTGCCCCCAATGGCCATTGGAGACCAGGAGTCACCAATCCTAGGACTGGACCCGACATCCACCCCAGTGTAGACTAGTGGGAATCCATGGAACACCATGTTGACTCAGCAATTCCTTCTTTGTTTTCATTCTGATGCATCATTAGCCCTTTTACCCCCACATACCATCTTGGAAGGCAAAAGAGAAGGAAGAAACTTCTATACAACTCAGAGTCCCTTGAGATAAATGTTATTTAATTGGAAGAGATGGAGATAACATTAACTGACAAGGTTGTCATCCCATCAGCCAGTGCTATTGGGGCACATATTAGATCAGTCATAGGGAAAAAACATCAAAAGATATATTAGCCACATTCTCTTTGTGTATCTGAATGTGAGCGAGTCAGTTGATAAGCATGGTACACAATTCAGTTTTATCCTGTATGATAATAATAAATATCAGAAATCATAATCAAAGGAAGCACAAAGAAGGCAGAGGTCTCTAAGGCTTTTATCTCAAAGTACAAATTTTCCATGTTCATTTCAATAACTCCTTAAATGCTCAATCTCCTCCCCCCACACATATATATGTTATTGTTGTTAGGTGTCATCCAGTCAATGTCCGACGCATAGAGACCTTATGTACAATGGGTGAAACAGTATTGTTAGTGCTTCTCTGCTACTCATAGGGTTTTCAAGGGCTGAATGTTTTGAGGGAGTGGGTTTCCAGGTGCTTCTCCCAAACCTACAGTACCTGGTGTTCCCAGGTGGTTTCTCATCTAAGTACTAACCAGGCCTGAACCTGCTTAGCTTCTGAGATCAGATCTGATGGGATCAGATGCCACAGTGGTATGGCTGCAGGAGATATGTGTGTGTGTGCGTGTGTGTGTGTGTGTGTGTGTGTGTGTGTGTGTGTGTGTGTGGCTGGGATTTAGCTCAGTTGGTAGCGCACTGGTCTGCAGTCTCTGAGGTCCCGAGTTCGATTCCCAGAACCGCAAAATAGGAGAAGGACGTGGCAACCCACTCCCAAGGCAATCCCGAAACAGTCAACCATTGAAATCACTATGAGTGTTGCTATGAGTCAGACTCTACTCGATGGCACCTAACAACAAATATATATATATATATATAGTTGTTGTTGTTAGGTGCCTTCGAGTCGGTATCCGACTCATAGCGACCCTCTGTACAACAGGGGAAACACTATTGTCAGTGCTTCTCTGCTGCTCATAGGGTTTTCAATGGCAGATTGATTTTTGGGAGGGGGTTGCCAGGTCCTTCTCCCACACCTACAGCTTCTGGTATTCCCAGGGGGTCTCCCATCCAGGTACTAACCAGGCCCGACCCTGCTTAGCTTCCGAGATCTGACGGGATCGGATGCCACAGGGCTACAGCTGCAGGCGTGTGTGTGTATATATATATATATATATATATATATATATATATATATATATATATATGTATATGGAGAGAGAGGGAGAGATGATAGATAGATAGATAGATAGATAGATAGATAGATATAGATAGATACAGATAGATAGATGCACTTCTGTGGCTTAAGAAGTTGTGATAGAAAGTAGACAGCTTAAGTTTGGAATAGGGCATGTGATATGCAGAAAAGTAAATGGAAAGGTTTTTAAATGTGTAAATGCATACACATATTCACACACAGAATACAAAAATGGGTCAGATATATGTTCTGACTCTAAACCATGGGACAATTACTTGGACAATAAGATTACCAAGAGTTTGAATCTACAAATTAAGTGGGCATTTGAATAAGCTTAGTATCCATCATCCCTGGCTTGTTGGATGGCCTTGTAATTCTTCACTACAGTAAAAGATAAAATAGGGCCTAAACAGAAGCTTGGCTGTAAGCAAGTAAGGCTTCTTTCATGTGTCTGGTCCCATGGGCTCTTCCTTGTGACAGCAGCAAGCTCACCCAGATGGGATGTACTTTACAAATTAAAGCAGTCCTGCTAATGGTGAGGGTGGAAGCAAAGCCCCAGGCACCTTGGGCCAGGAAGGGGAGAAGGCTCTTTCCAGTCCTGCCCCTGCTGACCTGGGCAGCAGCAGCAGTGCTTCTCTATTCCCTCTGACCAGTGGGCTGTCCTAAACTGAACTCTGCTCAGCTCCATCCTGTGGCCCTGCTGCCTGCCTGCTCCCTGCAGAGTGAGCCTGCTTCTCTCTGGCTAGGCCTCCCCTGCCTTATTTGGTTTAAATTACTTCTTTGAACTTTGGTCTCATTATTTTTGGACAGTCATTTGGTCTGGAAGATTTTCTTTCCACGGTTCCTTCTGTTCTCCTTCCTTTTCACTCTCTTGGATGCGCTTCCCAAAGCCTCCTTTTACAGTTTCTTTTGGGTGGTTTTTATTACCTTTGTGCATCCAATCTGAGTAGGGAGACACTCCAGGAGCATTGTCATCTTCCACCCCCCTGGAATCCTGCTTGTTTGGTTGTTTAAAGGACTCAGTTTAAAGGACTGAGAGAACTCTGCTTCTCCAGCAGCTCATAACCCAGCTCACCCAATGCCTTTTCTAGTATGATATGAGAAACCAAGCCAAGGTGTCATCTTGAGCTGTCAAAACCCACTCTTTATTCTCAGGGTCTAAATCATAGACTGAATCTACCCTTTTATGAGCAAAGCAAATGATCTCACAGCACTATTTCTTTCTCTGTCCTAAGAGCAAGTTTGATTTGGTAGTTGAATTGGTTTGGATGCTTTGGGCTACACGTAATACAAGTCCATACATCTCAACTTATTTGAACAATTAAGGAAGTATATTATCTCCTATGGAGAAGGATGTGGCAACCCACTCCCAAGGCAATCCCAAAACAATCTGCCATTGAAAACCCTATGAGGGTCGCTATGAGTCAGATACGACTCGATGGCACCTAACAACAACAACAACAATTATCTCCTAGGGGCTGGGGTTTAACTCAGTTGTTAGAGTGCTTGCTCTGCTTTCTCTGGGGCCCTGGGTTCCATCCCCAGTACAAAAATGGGAGAAGGACCTGAAAGCCCACCCCCAAAACAATCAGCCATTGAAAACCCTATGAATAGCAGAGAAGCACTGACATAGCACCAGACATGGCATAGCATCAGGGAGTGTTTCATTCAGTTTTGCATAGGATCTTTATGAGTCAGATCAACTCGAGGGCACCTAACAACAACAAATTATCCCCTAGATCAAAAGTTCCTGGGCAGAGAAATTCCAAAGTTGATTAATTCAGCGCTCACCAACATCAACAAGCCCATGTTCTTTCCATCTGCCTACTGTACTCACCTCACTATGTGGCCTCATTCTTGAGCTAGCTAATATAGTGGTATAATGTGACTACCATAGTCTTACCCATTGATCTGATTTCAATGTTTATTTTCCCCCAAAACTCACATGGTGAAACCAAACTCCCACGTTAAGAGATGGGGTCTTTGGGAAGTGATTAGGCCATGAATGCAAAGCCCTTATCAAAGAAGCCAAGGAAATAGTAAGAAAGTGCCAACTATAAACTAGAAGGTGGGTCTTCATCAGACACTGAATTGCTGGTGTCTTGATCTCGGACTCCCCATCCTGGAAACTCTGAGAAATGAATTTCTGTTGTTTCTAAGCGGTCTCATTTATGTGATTTTGTTACTGTAGCCCAATGGATTGAGACCCCCAGACTCCATAATGTCCAATGAAAAGGGAGCTCACTTATTCCCACATTAACACGCCTCTCACAGAAACCTCCTCCTGGGATCTTCTATCACAATTTATTAGCCAGAATTATGTGACTTGCCCATGCCCAAACCAATCACTAGCAAGAACAGGACAGACACTATCGATGCAGATTAATCATGAATAAGCTTGAAAGATTGAACATGGGGCCCCCCATTGACTCTGAAGCCCATGAACAACCTCAGGAGACTACTGTAAAGGAGGAAACAAATGAGTAACATGTTGTTGGGGCAACTCCCAGAGCATTGTCATTTCCTGCCCTGGGAGCTCCTCAGGTTAAAGGCCTCAGGGAATCATCTCTGTCTACTACAATAAGGGCATAGCCACAAAGATTTCTGCTATGAAGTCTTTTTCTCGGTTTCCCTTATAAACCCTACTTCTCTCCAATAATTCTGGTGTTTCCTGTTTCTGGTATCTCTGTATTTAAAGTATTGCCAGGGGAGGCAGAAAGTATAGAAAACAAGTACTTTACTTTAGCCCTGGATTTGAGGCCCAGCTGCACCATTTACTTGGGGCTGGGGCTTAGTTCAGTTGGTAGAGTGCTGCTCTGCACTCTCTGATGCCCTGGGTTCAATCCCCAGCACTGCAAATATAGAAGGACCTGGCAGTCTGCTCCAGAAACAATCCCAAAACAATTAGCCATCAAAAACCCTATGAATAGCAGAGAAGCATTAATATAGTGCTGGGCATGGCACCGGTATTAGGTAGTATTTCATCTGTTGTACATAGAGTTGCTGAGTTGGACCCAACTGGGCAGTACCTAACAACAACAATGTATCATTTACTAGCTGGGAAATTTTGCAACTTACTTTGTCTCTTTGGATCTTTATTTTCTTATTCAAAAGAGCAAAAAATAATAGAAACCACTTTCATAGCATAGTCTTAGTACCTTTTAACTAATTTAATCTGTACAAAAATCCAGTGAGGTCTATACCATTACCATCTCCATTTTGAAAATGAGGAAACTGAGGTACAGATATAGGTATGAAATTCTAAGTCAACTATTTTTTTTCCTGAGTTCTATGAAGATGTTAACTCATTTGTATGTGGGCAGTGGGTATAATGTTGCTGAATATAATTCTATTGTCAATGTATTGTTACTTCTTTGTGGGTAAGCTTTCTTTTCTTTCTGATAGCTTTTAACACTTATTTTTTATAATTTGTGTTCTACAGTTCACTATACCATAAATAGATGTGGGTTGGTATTTATTTGTCCTATCTCTACTTTATGCAAACTTTCAAACTAAGGATTTGTGCCGGGTGCGGTGGCGCACGCCTGTCATCCCAGCAGCTCAGGAGGCAGAGGCAGGAGGATCACAAGTTCGACACCAGAGGCAGTCTGTGTAACTTAGCGAGACCCTGTCTCAAAAAGTAAAAAAATGGGCTGGGCATGCAGTTCAGTGGTCCAGCACTTGCAGAGCATGCAGGCACGAGGCCCTGGGTTCAACCTCCAGTACCACAACAACAAAAAGAAAAAAAAGAAAAAAAAAAAAAAAAACTAAGGATTTGTGACTTCAACTCTGACAACATGTCATTCTGTATGTTTTTCCCCCTGGAAGTACCATAATTAGATCATGTCAGGGCTTCTCAATCCATTTTACATGCCTTTTAACTGCCTATCACATGTTTGTAAGTGTGTGTGTGTGTGTATGTGTGTGTGTGTGTGTGTGTGATCTCTTTTTTTGTTTGCATTTTGTTTAAATTACTGGGTTTTGTTTTTTCATTGTAACAGAATTCTCCAGAGAAGGAAAACCAGTAAGATTTGTACATACATACAAAGAGGTCTATTTGAAGGAATTGTCTCATGCATTATGTCAAATGCAAATCTTCAGTGTGGACCAGTTGGTTCAGAGGAGCTGATGATGCAGATGCAGTCTGAAGGTGGTCTTCCAGAGAATCCACTCTTATTTGAGAGAGGGTTAGCTTTCTTATTCTCTTCAGGCCTTTGCCTGATTTGATAAGGTCCACTCACATCGTAGAGAACAATCTGCTTCACTCAACCAATATAAATGTTAATTTCATCTAAAAATACCCTCAGAGAAACACCTGAGGTAGTATTTGACCAAAGGTCTGCGCACCTTATGGCCCAAATTGACACATAAAATTAATCTTCACACTCATTTACATATTCTCCATTTATTGAGTCATTCATTCCAATGGCTATATTTTTAGTACTATACTTTACTATTGTTACTTTAAATATTTCCTTATATATTTATTTTTTTCTTCCTTTGCATCTTCTATTTTATCTTTTAGTTTTTTATTATGGCTTATCTCCTTGATAATCCTAAGCAGACTTATTTTAAAATTATTTTTATGCTGCTCTATCATTTTAGTTTTACTTGAGGTAAAATTATTTTCTCATTTTTCATTTCATTAGGTGCCTATCTTATTGTTAATACTCTCCACGTGTTTCAGAATTTGAGTTTATAGGTTCATCATATGTAAGTCCACTCAAGTTATCCTTTGCCAGCTTGGGATTTCCACTTTGGTGTAATAATAAGAATATCACAAATTTAACCTCCAAGTCAGTTAGGTATCTTGAGCTAGGCTTTTACTCACGGGCTATGTTCTCCCTCTTCCAACCTCCCTAGGCATGCGGTTTTGTACAAGCCATGGACTTGGGTTGCAGCATCTTCTCCAAGCCTCTTCATGACTCAAGAGCAAAACAGAGATAAGATTGGCTACACTCTACTTCACACTAGCAGATGTGAAGGCACTGCTTTCTCTGCCTGCTTTTTCAAACTATGACCCCACAGGGCTGGAGACTGAGCCGTATCTTTATGTCTAGTTTTTCACTGATCACTGTGATGTATTCAAAGCAGAGAGAAGACCTCAAGATGAGAACTGAAAACATCATTTTCATTAAAACTTCTCCATTTCTCTATTGTGGTAGTTTCTCTCATGTGTTCATTCCATATTCTTGGCCTTCTCTGGAGCACTCCGATGAGAATATGGTCTTTAATTGTCCCTCTTTTTCCATTCAGGTCCCCAAAACAAGAAACATAACATATGCAAATGAGGATTTTAGAGAAGCATTTAATAAAGGGGTTACTTTCAAGGATTTGGTCAAATTAAGGGAAATCAGAAAGGATTATTGAGGCTCTTAAGACTAGCTCCAGGCTGGGATTTAGCTCAGTTGGTAGAGCGCTGCCGCTGCAGTCTCTGAGGTCCGGAGTTCTATTCCCAGAACCGAAAAAATGGGAGAAGAGCCTGGCAATCTACTCCCAAGGCAATCCCAAAACAGTCAGTCAATGAAAACCCTATGAGGGTCGCTATGAGTCAGATACCGACTCGACGACACCTAACAACAACAAGACTAGCTCCAGCAGGAAGGTGTTTTCACTCCTAGGACTGAAGAAGCAGCGAGAAAAGCAGCAAGGACAGAGCTAATAGAAAGTCATAACTGTGCTGTAGGAGACAGATGCCTGGCAGGGGTTGTGGCCCTTGACAAACATGGCCCACAGCTAAGCCTCAGCCTAGCAGAGAGGCAAGGGAGTCCACCCAAATTCCTCCTTCTCTGGCCCTCTGTTGGTGCTGCCTATGGGTCAAATCCAACTGGAAGCCAGACTGCTAGGGACCCCTTATCATAGCCAGGAAAGGTTGGCCTCGCAGGGGACAGCATAGAGTAGAAAAGAATGAGTGGATCTGAATCCAGTAAATAAAGAAGACCCAGAGCATGAATAGCCCAACACTATCAGCTTCTCAGTTCACTTCCATCTTAAACATACATACAGAAATCATCTTCCTTTCCCACTTTCCTCTCTTAAGCTGCTGCCTTCTTGCTCCTCTTATTTCACAGGTCATTTGTTGAAGGTGTTGTCTGAATGCACTGTCTGCACTTTATTCTCATCCACTCTTGAACCCTCTGTTACCCAGTTTCTGACTTTACAATCCCCTGACATTTCCCCTCCAGAAGTTACTGATTTCTTGCTGAATTAGAAGCCCAGCCCAAGCTTTTCAATTCTTACTAGCCTGGTCAATGTGCTCCTTTCCAGGAGTACCCCCCCTCACTTCCTCCCAGTTCCTCTCCCAAGGGACTCCAGGGGCAGCATGCACGAGGGCTGTAGAAGCTGCAAATATGGTGACCAGTACTTCTTATTTGCTCTCAGTGATTGCTGACCACCAAACTCTTATAAAGTCACTCTTTAGAATGGGAAAAGCTGAAGTGATATAGAAGGAATGGAATTTTCCATGGCAAAGACATATAGAAAATTTATCAGAGGTATCTATTTTAAAAAATACATAAATCTCAGCCTGAGATCAACATGACCCCTTCTCTGAGACTACTTCTTCTTTCTTTTGATACCTCAGTTTGCAGCACCACACAATATTAGCTGACAGCATTCCTTCCAGCAGGACAAGAGAACTCGGGGACCCCACACAGAGACAGGGCTGTCAGTGAGGCCTGTCCTATCAGCCAGCAATCCCATGCAGAAAGGTGAGGAGAGAAAAGTGGATAGAAGAAAAAGAAGTGTTGAAGATTGAGCAGGCAGGTGGAATTCAAAGTCTCTTTTTCTTTTTCTTTTTTCTTTTTTCTTTTTTTTTCCAAATTAAAGCAATGTTTTCTCTGCCAGGGCTTCTGGGCCCTGATACAGCAATAAGTCAAACACCAGCATTCATCTTCTTGCAAACAGGAACTACTTCTCCACCTTGGAGCATAGTCAGAACGCAGTTGAGCGGCCCAGTGGAAAAAGCTGCGTATGGCTGGGCTGCCCTACACAAGCCTTTGCCTCTAGATCCCCTTGTGTTCCCTCCCCAGGAGTGCTTGACAAATATGCAAGGCTTGAGGCTGTCCAAGGAATGCAGCCATCTCGGCCATTCATTACCAAGGCTCAAAGCCACCAGGGCAGGAAAAGCAGACAGAGCACTGGGTAGCATCCATCTCCGGTGAGGTTTGGAAATAGGAGATACCCATGGCTGGGCAGGCTGAATTGATGTGGTCTGGCCTAGGGATCAGGGAATGGACAGAATGACCATCACAGCTCTCAGTCAGCACAGTGGATCTATGAAAAGAGACATTTGATTCCTTCTCGGGCTCTACCCAAGTAACTCTGAAATATTCCTAGATAATTGCCAGGAGAGTCAATGGTGGGTAAAACAAAGACCCAACGGCCAAGATTCTGGGTTGCCAAGCCATTTCCTTCTACCACCTTTGTGTGTTTTCATTTATGTCTGCTTGCTAATTCACCTTCTCCAATAAACTGCAAGACTCCTGAGGGCCGAGGTCCTTTCCCCTTCTGCCCCCTTCTCCTACTCCATTCTGTTTTGCCAAGCCATGCTTGGCTGTCTTCAGAAAACATTCTGATTGACTCAAGATCATTTCCCTGAGTCACAACATCTCGGCCACAAGGCTATGGAGAGGATGAGCATGAGCCAAGGTGGCAGGAATCATAAGGAAGAATAACCCTGGAATCATAATGATTATTCATTTATGGTCTTCCAACTTATGTTTACTCTGATGCCCACAAAAGAGGGAACATTATTTAAGAAAATGTAGACAAATTATAACTCCTGTCCTGGGTCCAGAAAAAACAAATTTCTTACCTGGAAGACAATTCCACCAAACATGAAGGTCAAATGGGGTCCCCTAACCTAATATCTGCTCATATCTGGACACATTTGGATCCTGTAGATGTGACTGTGTGCAGACAAACAGATATGTTGGAGGAATAACTGGAGTTACTCAAGTAGGAAAAAGCTGGGAGATTGAGTCAGGAAGGCCCCTTCCAGGAAGAAGTTTTGAGTAAGGATTCATGAGGACAAGGAAGAAATTCAGAATAAGGACAGGCAAGGTCCACCCTCTAGAGGGTGGTTGGGGCATGTGGCCCAGGACTAGGAAGCATTTTAGGAGATCCTGCAAATAAAAGGAAGTAGGTACCCAGTGACATTGGGCTGAGAAGTGTGGTGGCAAAGAGAATCGGCACTTGAAGCTCAAGATGAAGACTGAGTTTAGTGCAACGGGACATGGACAGCCAAACTGGAAATCGATCCAAGCACCTATGGATGAATGCAAGACGCTCTGGTCTGGCAGATCCCTCCAGGAGAATCCTGAGGACTTTTCTGATGCCTGTGGGTTTCCAGTGCAGGCAGATCAGGGGAAGCAGGGGAGATGCTTTTCCAGAAAAACCCAAAAGAAGTCAGGCAGAAGTGGGATTGGCAGTTAGCAAGTGAAGGCATGTGCCACCCATAAAGCATTTAAGAGGTATCTCCCCAGTCTAGAGAAACAGAGACATTCTTTGGCTTGGGATGGATATAAAGGGGTCTGCTTTAACAGCTGTAGATTACACACTGTTGCATCAAGAGTTTGGGAAAGAACACTGGCAAGGATGGCCATAGATGACAGTCATTGCATGCCTGTCCTTCCTTGTACTGGGCACCTAAGACTGACAGCCAAGAGAAGGGCTTGTCCCTGATACCCTGCAGCTGCCCTATACTCGCAGCAAAGACAGACCAGATTCTACAGAACTAGCTCATTTTAAAAGTTCACCTTCTGTCCAGTTTAGCTCAGCAGATGATTTCTGAATGTCTATTTCAAGCTAGGCATGGATTTGGTCCTGGGGTGGTCTAGAATAGAAGCCTGCATTCTAATAAGAAACATGGAAAGTGAAAAAGCAAACAAACAAATATCATTATTTATTTGGTGCTCAATACTATGAAGAAAATAAGACATCCAGGCCAAGCAGGGCAGGAAGTGGAATGCCAGAGGGTGACTAGCAGCACAAGATAGTGAGAAAGTCTTCTCTGAGGAGTTGAAGATTATGCATAAATGGGAACAGCAACAAGAGTAGCCAAAGGAAGTGTCAGAGAGAGAGCCTTTTCCACAGAGGAAGGAGTACACTCAAAGACCGAATCCAGTGCTGAGAATTATAAACAGAGAATTAATGAGATGTTCAGTGTTCAGAGTAAAGGATGTGGCTAAGACACTGCACACAGACATAGGAACCAAGGTAAGAAAAGTAAAATATTGAACATTTAAATGGGGCTTAAAAGAGGTCAAGATCAAGAGAGGAAGATAAAGAGAAATAGGAAGCCCAGGTGCCTCCCGTAGTTAATTAGTATGTGCTCATGGGCCTGTGAGAAGGTAGCCTTGAGCTCACATCTGAATGCTGCTCTGTGCTACTGAGTAGAGGCTGAATCTGTCTCCAAGAAAGCAATTTAGAGAAACAGACAGAAAAGCTTGGTGAGCAAGTGCCTGGGGCCTCCTTACTCTCCCAGGTGGTGATGGCTGCCCATGTTGTCAGGGTCTGTCTTTCCACAAGATGGTCAGAGCCTCTAGGCACATGGCTATGCTCTATGTTTGTCCACAATGGCCACAAAAAACAAAAACAGGGATTCTTTTCACATCTTCAACCTTTTTATTATTATTATTATAAATTGATGAGACAGGAAGATACTGGCACTGAATGCTGGACTAATTTTCAAGATTCCCAGGCCCTGGACCTAAATGTCCCACTAACTCCCATATTACTTTCCTCTGTGTCTTTTACGTCCCCCATATATACGAAATTAAAACACTGGACATTGATTCCCAAGGGCTTTTTCAGCTCTGGCTGTCTCATAAAATATGGAAGGTATATAATTAAAGGGGTTATGTGGGAATGCTTAACAGCTACAGCACAGAGCATAACTACATGAAAAATCAAATGGTAACTGCATTGAATCTATAGATCACTTTGGGTTGTATGGTCATTTTCACAATCTGTGAACACAGTTACCTTTCCACTGTTTTATGTGTCCCCTACAATTTCTTTCAGCAGTATTTTATAATTTTCCTCTTATAAAGATCTTTTACTTTCTTGATTAAATTTAGTCATAATTTCTTTTCCAGCAAGTTCCCTATTGATGTGTAAAAATGTTACAGGCTTTTGTATGTTGATTTTTCATCCTTCAATTTTATAAAATGAAATATTATTCAGTCACAAAAAGAATGAAATACTCTTACTTACAGTAACATGGATGAAACTGGAGGTTATTATGTTAAGTAAAATAAGCTAGAGACAGAAAGGAAAAGACCATGTGTTCTCACTCATTTGTGGGAACAAATAGGTCAATCTTGTAAAAAAATAGAATGTAAACAGTGATCACCAGAGAAGTACAGGTGGGAGATGGAACAGAAAGAAGTTCAATAGGGGACACCAGAACACAGAGAAACACAGAGAAATTACTCTTGGTTCTTCTTTAGCACACTGGCATAGCTATAGGTTAAAGCAGTTTATGATATTTTTCAAAATGACAAGAAGAGCATAAAATTCCCAACACATAAAAATGATTAATGTTTGAAAAAATGGAAAGGCTTATTGTCTTGATTTGATTATTACACATTGTACATATGTGTTGAATTACCATAATGTATGCCATAAAAGACACAAATACTACGTCTCAATAAAAAATAATAAATTAAAAATAACTTTAAGAAAATTGAATAAATAAGAGAGTTCTGATACTACGGTTAGGCAAGTATCTGGCTCCAAGCAACAGAAACTTGTTTAAGCCAAGGGAAGGTTATTTTTCTTTTACAACAATAAGCTGAATTACTATAACTCAGAGTCTATGCCTAGTATGAAAGAAATAAAGTCGTATTGGAGTATTTGGATATGAGCAAACATACTTGGGGGATAAAAGTGATAACTTTGGAAATACCTAGCACACAGGGGAGTAAGAGCCATGGAAGACAAGCATGGTTATCAAGAAGATTATGTAGTTCTAGTACCAGAGGAAGTACTTTGGGAGATGAACACACCCTGCATGTAGCTTTGAGACAGGGTAGCTGAAGTGCAATGAGGAAAAAGAGGAAACTAATGATCATCCATTTGGACATTGGTCCTTTCTTAGCATCCTTTCAAAATCACCCCATCTGCTTCTGCCTGCCTAACAGATCCCATCTAGAGTGTCAGTAGAGAGGAGGCAGAACTGGAAAGAACAAAGCAGCACAGCCTCCCTGGACAGCCTGCCCTGAATAGGAGGAACTAGCCAGCAGACATGAGAGCTAGAGAGGAAAGGGGTCCTGTGGGATTGAATGTCAGTACCTCAAAGGAGGAGGTATCAGGATGGCAAATTGCAAGTGGCCTGGAAGCAAGAGTGAGAGCCAGGAGAATCTACCCCCATTATCTACTAAGGACACCAAATACACCCAGGGCTGCTTGCTTCCGGCCAAGAGTCTCTGTGCTCTGAGGACCCCTCTCATTCTGGCCACAGGAGGCTCTGGGCACCAGCCTGTCATGGTGGGTTTAAAGGGCTTTTTCTCCTCTCAATGACTGTTTGGCTCTTTTGGGATCATAGCTGTGACTGCCCCTCTCACTCTAATTATTGAATGCTACCAATATCATGATTTTTAAGAGATCTCCAAATAAGGCGTTTTACTCTCAGCACTAATTGTTGTTAGGTGCCATCAAGTCAGGTCCGACTCACAGTGACCCTGTGTGAAACAGAATGAAACAATACCTGACACTGTGCTATGCCCAGCATTATGTCAGTGCTGCTCTGCTATTCATATGCTTTTCAATGGCTAACTGTTTTGGAAGTGGGCAGCCAGGTCCTTCTTCTCAGCCTGCAGCACCTGGTATTCCAAGGTGGTCTCCCACCTAACAAGTAACCACATTGACCCTGCTTAGCTTTGGGATCAGGCAGGATCAGACACCAGGGTGGTAAGGCTGCAGTCTCTCATCATTGAAGCATCCCCCAAATGTAACAACACAGGACGTAAGTTCCATGAATCCATTTAAACTGTTATCCACGGGTCTATGAGTTCCATTGGTCAGGACCTCACTGTTTGTTCACTGCATTGATTTTCACTAATTGAAGCAAGGCCTGACACACATGGGTGCCTAATAACTGTTTCTTGAGTGTTAAATATGTGCAGCAGTGACAGAGTATTTGCATGGCATGCCAGTGAGACACTGAACAGTAGCCCTCTCTGCCAATAATCAATGCACCTGCCAAAGACCAGATATGCTGACTCTCTCCTGCCTCAGGTGAGGTTCCTGTCCACCTGAGGTTAGGCAATAAGCTCTGTCCCTCTCCATGCTCCCCATGTCCTGAGCACCTTACACTCATAGAACTTGTCTCAATGTTCATGGGGTCCCCCAGTCAGCAGTCCAGCATGCCAGCATCCAAACACAAGGCTTCCCTCTGGGGCTGGGAAGACAACAATGCTGCTTTCTGGGGTGAAAACACTTCTAGCTCTTGGGTTCTTCTCCAGCCCCGTCCCCTCTGCCACTTGCTAATATTTTTCCACAAGTGCTTTGGCCATGACTCATTTGGTGAGGCAGAAAGGGGTCAAGGGGAGGAGGGAGCTGAGAGTCCCAGGTTGCCTGTGACTGGGCAACTCAGGAGGAAGTAAAGGCCAGGCAAATAATCATTATCATCTCCCCCAAAGCTCCCACTTTTTTCCTTATGGAAACTAAGTGGATTTGAGGTGAAACATGTGTTTTGCTTTGAAAAGTCTTCATTTGTCTTTTCATTTTCCTCCTGTTTTCACTCACTCTCTGCCATGAGGAAGCTTGCCACATTCACCTCCTTAGAGCATCTCCCCAGGGACAATCAAGGCACAGTGTGCTTGGGGAATATTATCCAGCTTACAGATTATGTGGGGTGACTCATGTCCTTCATTCTTCTTTTGCTACTATGTGTTTGAACTGAGCTTGGAGCATTAAATGACATCCAGCCACTTCATAATCCAACAACTACCTGTCAGGAGCAAAGTATCTGCTACTTGATGGAGACACAATGGTTAACAAGAAATATCTGGTCCTTTTTGAGTTTAGATTCCAGTGCAGGAAATAACAGAGGAGCAAATCAATAAATAAACTTGTCACAACTTGTGATAAGTGCCTAAGACCCCAATAACTAGAGTGTCATGAAAGGCAATAATGGGCTAGGTATGGTGGCTCATGCTTGTAATCCCAGCCACTCAGGAGGCTGAGGCAGGAGGCTCATAGGTTCAAGGGCAGAGGCAGCCTATACTACTTAGCCAGAATGTAACTCAAAATAAAAAGTGGGCTGAGGGTGTAGGCCAGTGGTAGAATACTTGGAAAGTATGTGCAAGGTCCTGGATTCAATACTCACGTGCTGAGAAAAAAGGAGGAGGAGGAGAAGGAGCAGGAACAGGAGGAGGAGGAGGAAGAGAAGAGGAAGAGGAAGAAGAAGAAGAAGAAGAAGAAGAAGAAGAAGAAGAAGAAGAGGAGGAGGAGGAGGAGGAGGAAGAGGAGGAGGAGGAGGCGACGACAATGATAACAGGAGAGGGAGGGAGAGAGGGAAGAGTGGAAAAAAGAGAAAAAGACAAAACAAAAAAAGAAAGAAAAGGTAACAATGGGAAAGGAGTCACAGAAGGTCATGGAAGATTGAGAAGGTCCTTTCCATAAAAAGTACATTTACATTGAGAAATTGAGGATGACAGGAGGTAACTATGGAAAGAACTGAGTGAAGAGGATTTGGGGCAGAAAACAGGGCCATGTCTTTAAGAGAAAAGCTTAATGTTTTCTAAGAATTGTGTAACTAAAATTTTCAAACTACATTTGACATAAAACAGAGTATCCAGTGCTTAGTGAGTGAGGCAGCAGATTGTGGCACTAAGAGGTGAGTAAGGAAGGCGGAGGCAAGGTGGGTAAGCCTCGTGGCCTGGAGAGGAACTTTGATTTTCTTCTAGGTACACGGAGAAGCAAGGCATTGGAGGGCCCTGAGGAAGGGCATGGATCCCTGAATCCCTAGGGCCACACTAGAGTGACTCAGAGACTTGTGCCAGTTTTATCCCCCCAATCTCCAATCTCAACTCCCCTCCCCAGGCCCAGTGCCAGCAACCAGAGGGAGTTAAGCTCACGCTTCATTATTTCAGATTCTTCACTCCTCTGATAGGAAGTTCAAATCAGTCCATTTGGCAACCTCCGAGCAACTGGAAATTTTGATCAATGGTCAACACTCAGCAAAAAATGAGAGTTTTGAATTATTGTGAGAAGTTTCAAGGACCCAGCCTCTCCCTGTCCCCCATGACTGTGAATAATCCCACATTTTTTTTTGTAGGACAGTACAGGCTTTCTTGGGCCAGAGGCTCTTTGCCAGATAGTTATACTCTGGGTGGTTACAAAAAAAAAAAAAAAACACAAAAAAAAACGGTATCTAATAACAACCCAGACCTCTTGGGGTTGGAGACTCACACTATAGCCAGATGTGCAGAGAAAGTGTGGCTTCTTACATCTCTACAGCTGATCTGATCCTCCCCAGATGTGCACATGTGCCGGGAAAAGAAAAAGTAAATTTCATCCAGTCAGATAATTTCAGTCAAATGAAGTAATTTAAATAAAACCTTTTGGATAAAATGCCCAGATTCTCAGGCTTCATCACTCTCCTACCCTTTCCTTTCCCAACATGGCTTGTAGGCATATGAGGATAACTAACTGTGTCCTCAGATCAGTGAGGAGACACCCTTACATTTGCAGGATGCCCTGTGATCAAAGCTCTAGAGGAGGAGCATTTAGGAAGGTGACTCTGTCCTGGCCAATCTCCTGATGTCTGCTACTGAAGGCCTTGACTGGCAAAATTCATGGCCTAATCTCTCCTTTGGCTTGGTGCAGCCCAGTGGCCCTGCAGCACTTGGCCCAGCCCTGCCTAGGCTCCCACAATCACTGTGGATGGTGCTGAGGGCTGGGACTGCTGCTGGTTCTAGTCAAGGTGATCCACTCCATGGCTACAAGGCCTCTTTAGCCCTGTCTAGAAATCCACTCCCACTGCCCTCAATGAGTTCCTTTTCAGCCTCTTGGCTAGCTTCTGATCCCCAGGTGAGAAACACTCTGCCCATGCCGCCCAGGAACCCACAGCACCTTGACAGAACAAATTCCAGGCCTTCCTTCTCCCAAATCACAGGCCCATCCATTGTACATTGATGTGTCCATCACCAGGCTGGTGCCTTTCTGGTGAGCCCCTTCAAGAAGTAGGGGGGATGTTTCCAGCCTTCAGACTCAATTATTACCAGGTATTTTCAGATGCTTCTTCAGTGCTTATTCCCACACACTACCCTAACTCCTGCCGAAGACTTTTCCTTTTCTTCTGTCTTCATTGTTTTTTCCACAACCCTTGAAGTACAAACATGGATACCTTTGTGCTGGACATTTTCCTATTCTCCTATCTTAGAGATAATACAGGATTCCTTACTTGTATTCCTCCATTTTTATCATTTTCTGTGGCATAGTTTTGAATAATTAATGGAGTCTACCTGGACCATCTATTTTATCTTGACCTTTGCAGCATTTTCTTTTAAACAACAACATATAACTTCTACCTTTTCTCTTTAAGTCCAAATACATTATCAAGTCTGGAATAAATAATATTCTGTAAATACTATTTGTTCACTTTTAATAATCATATAGCTGTTGAAAAACTTTAAAAGACTTTATGGCTACAAAAATGACATGTAAATGCTATAAACTGGCCAGCTACAAAAGGATAGTGATACTAGAATGTGGGGTTGTTGTTGTCGTTAATTGCCATCGAGTTGACATCCAATTCATAGTGACCCTGCGTACAACAGGTGAAACACTATTGTCAGTGCTTCTCTGCTGTTCACAGGGTTTTCAATGGAGGATTGATTTTTGGGAGTGGGTTGCCAGGTTTTTCTCCCAAGCCTACAGCACCTGGTTTTCCCAGGTGGTCTCCCATCCAAGTACTAACCAGGCCTGACCCTGCTTAGCTTCCAAGATCTGATGGGATCAGATGCCAGAGAATGTGGGGTAGGTCAGACAAAAGGTGAAGAGAAATGATTGGACACTAAATTCATTCTTAAATACTGCAGAAATCAAGACACTTTCTAAATTTTTTTCAATTAATAAATAAAGATTTTAATGTGTCCTTTAAAGTAATAAACCTTTAAAGTAATAAATAAATAAATAAAGTCCTTTAAAGTAATAGAGAGAGTGCTAAGATTAAGCTAGATTTCTCATCTATAATAGTATCAGAAGATGCTACTTAAGGAAAACTGTTTTTAATGGTGGAAAAAGCATGTTTTTACACTATTGGAGATAATCAGCAGAAGCTCTAAAAATAGAAATAATTCCAAAATATTTACTTCTGAACAGTGGGGCTGGTGTGGAGAGAATTCTTTTTACTTTTCATTTAGTGTATTTCTATGCAAAATATCTTCCCATGAGAAGAAACAGGGAAAGTGGTCACTGGCATGGGTCCCAAAGATCAAAGAGTGTTTCACAGGAGACAAGAAGTGGGTGTTTGGGGTGGGGCAAGGAGGACGTTCTCAAACACAGAGGACCAGTTACTAGGACTGTGCTCATGGCAGTGGCCAGAGGAAGAAAGAAACAGATTGGGCACAGAAGTTTCCAGGCTTAGAACAGATTCCAGGAGTGCACTGTAAGGAGACAGATCCTACAAAGGGACCCAACAATGCAGGTGTGAGAAGGATGGGAACTACAATAGACATCATCATTCAAGCATGGGAGCTGTCCTCCACACCTCTATCACAAGGAGGAACCCAGGTTAGGATTTGCAGAAAAGAACACCAAGAAACCATCCAAACAAGATGATCTCAGAGACCAAGTGAAGGAAACTTGGCAAAATTCTGATCTGCAATCTGGATTCCACAAGGGTTATGGCCCAACCACTACAGGGATGGTCGGCACTTATTCTTAGGTATAGCAAGGAGGAGCTGATGAAGTATCTGAAACACATATCAGCACCTGGAAGAAAAGACACTGAGAGCCAAGGAAACAACAAAATCAAAGCCATAGAAAAGTGATAGCACCAAAATGAAGGACTGGGATAACAACGTAAATATAAGTAAAGTAGTAAAAGGACAAAGACCACCGTGGGAGAAAAAGTTGTATTATTAAGCCATAAGGCCTATAAAGACCCTACTCAGCTCTCTCAAATATTACTTTTTCTTTGTTTTTTATTTTTTTTTTTCCTGAAGTCCGAGGGAATAAGGTAGATGCTCATGAATAAAGGAGGCTCATCACATTGGGACTTCTGGAGATTCCCAATAAATGGAGAAGGAGTCTCTAAGAATGGGGATAAAGCACAATTTGAAGTCTCCCCAGTTGACTCTGAAGTTCTTCCCCATGTCTGTAGCCACTGCTTAATGAGCAGCAGTCCTATAGCCTGTTCATATGAGCTCTGAACATTCACTGCCACCTTTCAAGTCCATGGGCATTGTCACTCCAGAGTCGAAGAGATGAGTTATATACCAACTAAACTCCCTTTGCAAGTTGTTTCACCATCAAAATTACTTTTCCACTATTTCACACTTCTCCACTTCAATTATCATAACCACACAAAGAAATCCACCCAAATCTTAATCCACTTGCCAAGACACAGCAGGCAAACCCTTCCATCAACTGACATCAAAAAGAATATAGATAAGAATATAGATATTTGTGACTACCCTCTTTCTTTCTCTGCTATGTCCAATGCACTACTTTTCACTTGCTCATTGAGTACCAGAGACCAGGTATCCATTCTTTTTCTCTCTACAGATAAACAATTTTAGCAAAGTTTTTATTCTGTTAAAATTTCATTTCAAGAAATCATTTTGATGAAATCTGGAGTTTGCTATTAAATTTGCCTGCACAGAAATTGCTATTTTGGGCTAGCTAACAGCAAGGCCTGTAGCCATACCACCCTGGTGTCAGATCTCAACAGATCTCAGAAGCTAAGTAGGGTTGGGCCTGGTCAGTACTTAGATGGGAGACCCCCTAGGAATACCTGAGCCTGTAGACTTAGGAGAAGGACCTGGCAGCCTATTCCTGAAACAATCAGCCATCGAAAACTCCATAAATAACAGAGAAGCACTGACAGATATAATGCCAGGCATGACACAGTTTTGGGTACTGTTTCGTTCTGTCATACAGAGGGTCACTAGGAGTTGGACCCAACTTGATGGCCTCTAACAACAACAGCAAACAGCAGGGACGGTAGTAATGATATTCAATGATCATCTAAAGCTAATGGTCTCGTAATTCCTCCTGACTCTCCTGCAGGTTTGGTGGCCATAAAAAGGAAGAATAAACTGCAGGCCTGACCTCTGACAAATTTATAGATGAGGACTAGAGCAAGAATTGCTCTGTAATTTACTATCCCTGGAGCATGGAAATAACCTGAAAAGCCAGCAATAAGGAACTAGTTAAATAAAGAATACTTCCATGCAATGAGAAAAATGCAATAATTTTAAGACCGAGATAGCTATAAGCAGGTGATGACAAATGATCCCCAAAATATATGGTTAAATTAAGAGAAACTAAGATGCAAAATACTAAATACACCATGCCACCATTTGTGCACAAGAAAATGTTGCCTCATTCCTACCATACCCAATGCCATCCCCACATATTCTCTATGTTGAGGTATGTAGTTATAGTGTTGGAAGGGGACACATACACACAAATAATATTGGTTGCTTCATTATATGCCTTTTCAGAGTTTTAGTTAATTAATTAGAGGATGTATTTCTATGGTTCAAAACCCAAAAGGAATGAAAAATTATATAATGAAGAACATTTCTCCACTCACTGCACCCAGCTTCCACCTAGCCTCCCTCCCATGAGGCAACCAGTGTGATCAGTTGCTTATGTATCCTGAAGATATGACACTCATTTATATGTATATGTATAGGCACACACATATATACATATTTTTGTATTGTTTTAAAACCATGGAAGTGAGCCAGGCATGGGGGCACACAACAGTGATCCCAGTCACTCCAGAAGCAGAGGCAAGAGGATCACAAATTTGAGGCCAGAGGCAAGCTTGTGCAACTTAGAGAGACCCTGTTTCAAAATAAAAAATAAAAATGGGGCTGAAGACACAGCTCAGTGGTAGAGTACTTGCAAAGCATGCAAAAGGCCCTGGGTTCAACCCTTCAGTACAGCAAAACAGAACAAACCTAAACAAACAAACAAAAAAAGGAAATGTATTGATTCTATGTACTATTCATTTATTGTTCACATATTCTTTCTATTAAAATATCTAGATAATTACAAAGCATGCAGCCATAGCACTGTGGCTTCCGAACCCATAAGATTTCAGAAGCTAAGCAGGGTCAGGCCTGGTTAGTACCTGGATGGGAAACCACTGTAGACTTGGGAAAAGAACCTGGCAACCCACTCCCAAAAATCAATCCGTCATTGAAAACTCTATGAATAGCAGAGAATAGCACTGACAATACTGTATTGCCTGTTTTTGCATAGGGTCACAATGAGTAGGACACCAACTCCATGGCACCTAACAAAGATAATTAAAAATGATTCATGAGGAACACAGACAGAGATCAAAGATCTGTCAGAAGAATTTGAGGGCTTGCTGTCATAGTGGATACCTGTAATCCCAGCTACTTGGGAGGCTAAGGCAGCAGTATCGCAAGTTCAAGTACAGAGACAGACTGCACAACTTATTGAGCCTTTGTCTCAAAGAGTAAAAAAAGGGGGCTGGAGGTACAGCTCAGTGGTAGAGCACGTACCGAGAATGGGCGAGGCCCTAGGTTTAACTCTTTAATGCTGAAAAAAAAAAAAAATAATAGAAGAACCAGAGAAACTCAGATGCCTCCGTGGGTTGAAGCAAGAGAGCAGGCCCCACAGAAAAGCCAAGGTCAACCTGGAGTTGGCAAGAGCATTCATGTTAAGAAAGACCTGCTGATCAAGCTGCGGGGATAGGGAAGTCTCTACAGTGAGGCTAAGATCTGACATTTGAGGGCTGGTAAATGAAGATCAGCCACAGCTTTCACTGTCATTACTAGGAGGAAAAGACCCTGACCCAGAGCCAGTATGGATAATCCTCCACCTGGTAAATAAGAGAGCAAAGGGTGTGTTTAGTAAGTCATGCTCAGGCCCAAACTCTTTGTGAAGTTATGTCATCAAATCCTACACTTTCAGAATTATTGCTCTTGGTTTGGGCTTTTGTGAGAGTTCCTACCCTTTTTATGATTTGTTCCCATCTTCTTTTTAAATTCTCCTTTTGCTTTTGGTTTCACAACATATCTTGGCCTGCTCCCTCTCTCTTGGAGCCAATTCGTCATTTCTCAAGAGAAGCTGACTAAGAAGAACTCCCTCTCTGGTCATGAATTCTTCTCACGGCTTTTCTTCGCTTAGTAACAAGTTCTATCCAGCTTAGATGGCAAGGGGAGGAATTTCCCTCAGGGCCCCTGAATGAGACCAGGAAGAGGTCTAGAATTCTGGGGAACTTCAGAGATCCACACTGCCACAAATTTGGAGCACCCTCACATGCCTTCCAAGCCCTCATCCTTCATTTCTACCCTAGTGAAGTCAGAGGTATGGCCTTCCATGGCCAGGCAGGGATCCCTTTGATTTCCTCATCTCAGCCCATGTGTAAGGAAAAGGGGAGTCAGTGAAAGCTCACTTCCAAGGATCTGGCAGCAGTTAGAGCAAGGTTCTGCCCTTACATCCAACATAGCCATTCCCTGAGACTGCTGCAATATCTGGAGGAAGTCACTGAAAGCCTTCCTCTCTGAATGAATGGCCAGCCATTCTTGTAAGGACAGGTCACATGACATAGAGCCATCTCAGTCATTTGCAGCTGAACTTCTAAAAAGCAACATTGTCCTCAAAGCCAGAGCAGAACCATGGGAAAGGAGGTATAGCATGATCTAGAAGAAACCTCAGAGATTACCTAGCTCAAGCCCATAATTTTATAGCTAAGGAAATTTGAGTCCCAGGACTAGTAATCTTGTTGCAAAGCTAATGACTGATGTTGTTGTTGTTGTTGTTAGGTGCTGTCGAGTCGGTATCCAACTCATAGCGACCCTCATAGGGTTTTCAATGGCTAACTGTTTCGGCATTGCCTTGGGAGTGGATTGCCAGGCCTTTCTCCCATTTTTGTGGTGCTGGGAATGGAACTCAGGACCTCAGAGACTGCAGCGCAGTGCTCTACCAACTGAGCTAAATCCCAGCCCAATGACTGATAGGAACAGTTAAACTCCTTCCATAACAGGATTTATTCCATGGACTGTACTCATAGAAGTGGGCACTTTTAGAAATAGTGTGCTCAGGAATGAGGGTCCTGGATCATAATCAGGAATTTCAGAAAATGTAAGAGGACTTCTACTTGTGGGAAGAAGGAGGCAAAAGAGGCAGGTATTCACTTACTCATGTGTGGTGCAAGGCTCCAAAACTCAGCAGCTCTTCCTCGTGAATCCAAAATATTGACAGATCTCAGTTCATCTCTGCTCCACTTAGCACCAGCTCTCACAGCTGGAAGACGGAATCATCTGAAGACTTGTTTGGTGTTGACACTGGCTGTGAGATAGGATGTAATATAAAGTTGTGGCCAGAGCCCTTCATGCATCTTCTTCACGTGGTGTCCTGAGAGAACAAGTCAGGAACAGGCAAACAGTTTCATCTGACTCAGCCTTCAAAGCCACACAGCATAGTATATACCACTCCCTACTCACTCCAGCAGTCACAAAGCCTGCCCCATCTTCACAAGAAGGAGAACTAGCCTCCAAATTTTGATGAAGAAATGCAGATCCATTACAAAACCACCACAGTCAGTAAATTTTTGGAGCTGATTTGAGGGATTCTTCCCAACTGTGTCCAGGGCAGGACCCGAGTCAAGACGTAAATGTGGAGGCCAACAGAGACCTGACAACAGCAGAACATCATTTCTAATTCTCTTGATTTCCTAAGTTCCCTAGTCATCCATCTCATTCCAGGTTCTGTAGATTAAAACATAGGTATCTCAAGAATTGAAAACAATGCCGAGCACGGTGGCGCACACCTGTAATCCCAGTGGCTTGAGAGGCGGAGGCAGGAGGATGGCAAGTTTGAGACCAGAGGCAGTCTGCGGAACTTAGTGAGACCCTATCTCAAAAAGTAAAAAAATGGGCTGAGGGTGCAGCTCAGTGATCCAGCACTTGCAGAGCATGTAAGCGCAAGGCCCTGGGTTCAACCTCCAGTACCAAAAAAAAAAAAAAAAAAAAAAAAAAAAAAAAAAAAAAAAAAAAAATCGAAAACATAAAAAAGACTCTGTTTATGTTCCAAGTTTCTGAAGCTGAGAATCCAGCTAAGTCCATCAGAATGGTAAGTCATACAGCTAGTGAGCATGTCAGTGAAGGAACACTAGTGCAGGCACCCACCAGCTTCCAACAAGGTAAGAATCTTAAGGTTCTAAAAAAACAAAAGGAAACTATGGCAAAATATATCCCTAATAATTGAATGGGGGCTGCTGGATGGGTCTTGCTTTCGGTGGACACTTATTAGAGACCTATGGACACGGCAATGATCTTTCCCTCCCAGTTCTAATAAGGCAAGGCAAGATGTTCTGTGCAGTTCACAAGCAAAGTGTAACTTGAGGGGCCCTAACTACTCCCTGAATATTTGTATTTTCTTCGTCAGCTTTCTAAGCACCTAGATTTCTCACCATATAGCATTCTTTTCAGGGCTAAGGTAGAATATCTTACCTATCTACCAGGATTAAAATGTGAAAATGCAACATATTAACCTCCTCGTCCTTTAATCACACTACCAAAAACAGGACTCTGAGGATATAGGATGCTTAACTTGCTCAGAATGGAAATTTTTGACAAGCAAGGAGGTAGAGGTAATGTTTGTTGTTGCTGTTAGGTGGTGTCAAGTTGGGTCTGACTCATAGTGACCCTATGTACAGCAGAAAGAAATACTACCTGACACCGTGCCATGCCTGACATATATCTGACAGTTCTTCTCTGCTATTCATAGGGTTTTCAATGGCTGATTGTTTAGGGAGTGAGCTGCCAGGTCTTTTCTCCAAGCTTACAGCACCCAGTATTCTCAGATGGTCTCCTATCCAAGGACTAACCAGGCCCAAACCTGCTTGGCTTCCAAGATCAGATGCTAGCATGGTATGGCTGTAGACAGAGGCAAGGTTACAGGATAGAAATTATCTATGTGGAGGGGAAGAGATGAGAAAGGCATAGAGTACAGGACAGATGAGCCAGAATAAAAAGGAAAGGTCACTAAAAAGTTGGGGGAGTGAGTGTTAGTGGAACAGTTAAAAGGAGAAAGGCCCTCACAATAAACATGGACAAGAAAAATATGCTTTTGGGTGGGATCAAGGAGCTGAATTCTCTACCTCTGTGAAAATCCACTGAGATCTATGTTTTGTGAGCATTTGCCTTCCAAGGGACTCATGTCCACAAGGAAAGGAAGACAAGAGGGACAGGGCAAGAGTCTCCCCACTTAATCTCATGAATCTCAATCAATCTCTGTCTCTGTCTCTGTCTCTGTCTCTCTCTCTCTCTCTCTCTCTCTCTCACTCTCTCTCTCTCTCTATCTATCACACACACACACACACACACACACACACACACACACACACACAAAGTTTTAGGCCTCTCATTATGCAACTGTTGTACAAAAATCGTGTCATTTAGATTAACCTGACTCCTTCAGAAGCTAAATTATGTTTTCATCTTTCAGAAGACTCAGGATCAGACCCCTGTGAATCACAATCCAGAGATCAAGGGGACTTTTGAGGCCATTATGTAGATCCCTAATATAACTCTCCCTACAGAAGCAGCTCCCTTACCTCCCAGAGAGCACTTTTTAGTGGAATGAGTGCTGGTGGAAGACAAAGCTGAGGTCTTGATTCATAAGATGTGAACACTGAAACACAAAAATAGGAGGAGAAAGAAAAAAGAGAAAGAGTTATAGAGGGAGAGGGAGAGAGAAGGGAAGATGGGAGGTAGGAGAGGAGGGAGAGAGAAAGAGTACAGGCACATGTGTGTGTGACTCTGTGTGTGTGTCTCTGTGTAAAGAAGCATAGCAGAGGGAGAATAAAAGAAGGAAGGGAGAAAGAATGAGGAGAAAGTGATACTCGAAAAGTTTTTCCTTGTGTTGAGGACACAGTAAATCAGATGATAATGAAATTCTGCACAGATTAAATGCCTATCAACAGAAAACTTGGAAGCAAGTGAGGAATTATATCACAAAACCTCAGTGTCATGTAAATCTCAGTGAACAGGGAAATCAAAACGGCAACAATTACATTCTTCTTATAACAAAATTGGTTCCAAAAGTGGAAGAAAGAAGAATGGAAACACTTCGGCAAATGATCAAAAAGGGAGCAGGGATCATGGGTAGGGGGAGTTGGGGAGAGAGGGAGGGGCATGCTGGCAGCGATAAATATAGAACCATAATTTAAGAGACAGTAGGAAATGCTTTGTGCGTGTGAATTGGAAATGCATTCTGGAGGCTGCAGTGTGTTCACCATGAATGTCATGACCTTGGGTTCCTTGAGAGAATGTGAACTCCACCCTGTCCCCATGGTGAAGGGAAGAAGCGAGAAACCATGTCATTCAATGGATGAAAGAAGTTCCAGTTTATATGGTGGAAGAAACCATTTTGTTTTGTTTTGTTTTTGTTTTTCTGCTTCATTCTTTGGATTAAAGAGAGAAACACTGTGGGATTGCAGCAAAGCCATCTTGTTTGCCAAGGAAAGAGACTTAGAGATGGGATGGTTTGAGAACAGCCTCACCCTGTCTTAGAGCAACAAGATGGATTCTCCTTTCTGCTCTTGGCCGCCAAAGATACTGGTTAATCAAATGAGCATTTGGCCCCGAAGACACGGAAGTGTTGGGAGCTGGCTCTGGGAAGAGGATTCCTTCTGGTTATCTGCAACAATTCTTTTCCCAGAGAACTTCTGTGTCTCAGGATAGAGAATAATGGGTCAGGCTAGCTCACTAGAAAGCTCTGGTCAATGTTAGAGTTGAAGTCTGTTATAAATTTGGGATGGAAACTTGATTTTTCAATAAGAAAAAGGTAAAAGGTAATCTTTCAGCACAGCTCTGCCAACTAACTTCTACTCCTTCACTTATTTTTCAAATTGTTTCCTCCTTCCAACCCTTCACACACAATTGCAATGCAAATAGGGCATTTTAGAGCTAAGGCCTCAAAGGTGACCTGGAGCCATGCTGTCCAAGCCATAATTTTATCCCCAAAATAAGCAAGGGCAGTGCAGGAAGAACAAAATATGTTATTGTTGTTGCTGTTGCTGTTGTTGTTAGGTGCCATCCAGATGGGTCTGATTCATAGCAACCCTATGTACAACAGAATGAAACACTCCAACACTGTGCTGGGCACATGATCATTTTAATGTTTAAACCCATTATTGTAATCACTGTGTCAACCCATCTAGTTGAGGGTCTTCCTTTTTTTTTTTTTTTTTTTTTTTTTTTTTTTTTTTTTTTTTTTGCTGACCTACCACTCTCCCAAACATGATGTCCTTCTCCAGGGATTGGTCTCTCCTAACTACATGTCCAAAATATATCAGACGTAGTCTAGCCATCTTTGCACTCTGTTTGTACTTCTTCTAGGAAAGATCTGTTGGTTCCTTTGGCAGTCCATGGTATATTCAATATTTGTCTCCAGCACCATAATTCAAAAGCATCAATTCTTCTCATCTCCTTTATTCAATGTCCAGCTTTCACAACCATATGATGTGATTGAAAATACCATGGCATGAGTCAGGCACACCTTTGTCTTCAATGTGACCTCTTTACTTTTCAACACTTTAAAGAGGTCTTTGCAACAGCTTTTCCCAATACAATGTGTCTTTTGATTTCTTAACTGAAAACACAAACTTGGTAAAAGCACAGGCTCCTGAACCATATCAAATTCATCAAATCCCTGGGCAGTGGAAGGAGACAGAAAATATGCATTTATGACAAGCACCCAGGTTCATCTCATGTGGTCATCTCAGCCCTGGTCTTGAGACAAGCATTTGGAAACCACTGAAAAGCAAACCCTTTATTTTATAGCTATGTAAACTGAAACTCAGAGAGGAAAGAACTGCCAAGTCCAAACTCAGCTGAAACTGGAAGTCAAATATATCACTTCTCAGTCAAGAACCTTTTTACTGTACCTTCAAATCTCCCTCAGAGCATGAATAGGGCCTGAATCCTGTTTACCACCTAAGTCAGCCTTGATGTGAACCTATATCTAGGAATTCTATATTGATGTTGCTGCTGATCATGATGGTAATAATGGTAGTGGTAAAAGCTAATTCTCCTCCTAATGCTTTACTGTGTGCTTGATAGTATATAATAATTTATTTAATCTTCAAAAAACCCAATATGGTAGACAAAATTGAATTTACACACAGAGAAGTCAAGGAAGATGTGCAAGTTTATATAGTTAGAAGGAGATAGAATTGAGTTCAAATGTAGGACAGGCAGAAGACAGAAAAAGTGCCCGATTTCCTCAATATATTTCTCCTGTGCATTTTAGCATTTCACTTTTTTATCTCACAGGATGTTCTCCTGTGAGTTACCTCACTGGGTCTTAAATTTCCCCCTCTCTGCCCTCTATACCTGCCTGAAGGCACACTAGAAGATGACATAATGAACCTGGAATGAAGGAAGAACACTTAATAGGAACCCCCAAAATGATCAGGGCTCATAAGAAAGCACTGGTGTCCACCGAGTAAGTGATAAACAGGTTTTGTAAGAATGAGTAGAACAGGAGAGGCCAGGCATGGAGCCAACCAATGTCATGCCTTCTTTTCCCTACTCCCTCCCCAGGTTCCTACAAAATTGAAAACAGAGCTCAGATGAGGATCAAAGTATTAGCTTTATTTCTCTGTCCCTGAATGCCTCTGTATTTTTCTGATTCTGGCTTACCATGTTGGAGGACATGACTTAAACCTTCTGTGCTTCAGAAAGACCCTCTCCCCAACACCTCCATATTTCAGATATAATGACCTGGCTTAGGGCAGGCAGAGGAACTTCTGAGCTAGTTACTATAAGAGAAAAGCTACCAAAGTAGTGACCTGGGACATTATCTCATTGATGAGTCATTCTTCCTCTTTGCTTGGGGAGGTGGGGGCATGGTAGGAGGCCAGTGCAAAGGTAAGGAGTGTGGAAGGAGGAGCCCTGGTATTCTTTTAACTCTATTCTCTCCTGGATAATGGGGCAAAAGTCTTTTCTCCTGAACTGAAGTATGAAAAGTAGGAGAATGGATGTTATCGACTAACACCAGGCCTTGTCTGGGACATGTTCCATGACTGTCACTATGTACTAATGACCCCTAAGCACACCAAGCTCTTTTCCAGGAGAGCTAATTTGCCTTGAGTACTTCATATCCTCCTCTGTCCCCTTCTTCTCGTATGGAAATCTTGAATGGTGGATAGAAGAAACCTAGCTCTATGACCTGGGCACACAATGACTTTGAGAATTTATACGTTGATTAACTCTGTTCCATGTTGCCAATCAAAATGAATAGTCAATACAAAATATTAACCCATTAGGACATGACATTATCTTGGTTTTTCTCACTTGTTCAAAACAAGAGCAAGTGCCCTTGAGTGGAAAGAGGACTGGGACAGAGAGAGGATAGAAGGCTCTTAGGGAGCACTGAGGAGTGTCACCACCACAAGAGGCTAGCACTCCACCCAAGGAGGGTGCTGCTACTTCAGAACACTGTATCTGCCTTCCCTTCAGCACCTCCACCAGGAGGATCTTAGATTATGGCCCACCTCCATAACCACCTGGGAAAACTGTATCATGAACATTTGGGATCATTTCATATTTCATAAATGGGCTTAACTCACACTTATAAGGTCAACTAGAATGGCTACTGGATTTAATTATGCTGGAAAGAGAGCAGCCAGAGACATCTCAGATGGTTCAGGAGAGAGGCAGCCAGAAGAAAAGAAAAGCGAGATTTGATGTGGTGTGAGTCATCCTACCTCAGAATGAGGGACTAAAACAATGCAGCATCCCATGGATAAAAACCATAGTCTCTGAGCCTGAGAGAATCCAAAAGGGATTCTAGTCCCATTCTCAGGAAGGCTTTGTGAAATTGGTTGAATTTATTCTATATCATTAAGTGCAAAGTAAGCCATGTAGAGTGGCACACACTCTTGTGCTCAGGTCCTTAAATCTTTTAAAAAGTGATAAAGTTACAATAGTAATCAGTAAACTTGATCTCTTTCTCTCCATATGAGTTCTGAGATTGTAGCTTGAAGCTGGCAGGCTTTGTATAAAGTTGATTCAAGGATAATTTTGATGGGACAAAGAACGAAAATCCACAAGACAACATGAGGGAAGAACATTGACAAAAACTCACAGATGAAATGAACAAAGAAATGATGAGCACAGACTGGCTCTTAGGACATGGACTCAGAGACAGGGACTGAGACAACAAAAGCCAATGAGACAGACAAGGCTTGGGGTCCTGCTAAAGGCTGTGGCAGAAGCTGTGCATTGTCTAGTAACTTTTCTCCTTTCCTTAATAACAAAAATTTTAACTAAGTAGATTGTTTCTCATAATAAAGATTGAAATTTCCAGCCTCTTTTGCAATAAATGTAGCCAAAGGACTAGCTCTTTGGTGCAGGGACACACGCTCAAGTGTCAGATGGCAGCCCACTGGAATCTCCCTTAGGAGACAGACACCATGCTCCCTTGGCCTCTTCCACATCATTCCTTTATCCATCTGCTGCCTTAAATAGAGATGGTAACATCTTGGGCCATAATGACAAGGGCTACATTCCAGGAATGGTACAGTAATGAGCTCTATGGAGCCTTGGTCTCCAAGAATGTCATAGAGCAGAATTATCATACTGGTCTGAGAAGTCTTCTCTCCAAACCTTGTGTTCCATCTCTGAGAAACACAGCCAACTCCCCTCTGCTTCCTAGAACAGGTGACTGTATATTTGGGACCAACTTTGTCTACAAATGCCAAGAAAAGAAGGAAGGAAGGAAGGAGAAAAGAAAAGAAGAGAAGGAATGAAAGAAGGAAGAAAGGAAAAGGAAAGAAGGGAGAGAGGGAGGGAGGAAGAAAGAAAGGAAAGAAAGAAGGGAAGGAAAGAAGGGAAAGAAAGGAAGGGAGGAAGGAAGGGGAGGGAAGGAAAGAAGGGAGGGAAGGAGGGAAGGGAAGGGAAGGGAAGGGAGTGAAAAAGCCAGGTACAGTGCTGCACCTCTGTGATCCCAGTGACTCAGGAGGCTAAGGCAGGAGGATTATGAGTTCAAAGCTAGAGGCAAACTGCAAATTTACCAAGACTCTGTCTCAAATTAAATAAAAAGGGGAGGAGGGCCCAGTGGAAAAGCACTTGCCTAGCATTTGTGAGGCCCTGGGTTTAATCCTTCAGTGTTGAAAAGAAAAAAGAAAGAAAGAAAGAAAGAAAAGAAAAGAAAAGAAAAGAAAGAAAAGGAGAAAAACTAATGTAACTATCATGTAAATGTGTGGGAATTTATTCCTTTCCCACAAAGACCCACTTCTGGTACTTCAAATTTCTTTCCTTCTTCCTTCTTTTCTCCCTCTTTCTTTCTTTCTTTCTTTCTTTCTTTCTTTTTCTCTCTTTGGAAATAAAAATCATCATCAGATAACTCAACTTTCTCTTTCTAGAAGTAACTTATTCCACTCGCCCCCACCTTTTGATTGTAGGCTTCCTTCCCCCATGTGTCTCTGCACTGTTTCCTTACTATCTCTCCTCCCAGCCCTCCCTCCTTCATTTTGAGCTGAGGAATGTAAAAAATCCAAGTCAGGGGCTAAAAGTGCCTTAAGTCAAAGCACAGGACCAAGAAGTCTGTGGAATCAGCCATATGACCTGAAGCTGGGTCCAGCAAGCCAGCAAAGGAGCAGCCTGGATTCAAACCAGCTCAACACCCAGCTCCCTTAACATGACCCCAAAGGCAGGGCAGCCCCAAGGAGAGAGTGAGAGGAAGTGGGCCTCCAGCCAACGCTCCTAGAAGCCCCCCACTTGAGCCACTCTGCAGGCCCAAGGCCAAAATGCATCCCAACCCCCAGCTGCCTCTCTACCCTGATCATCTGGGATTGCCCACCCCCACACTTCTTCATTACCCAACCCAAAGACCTCCTGAGGCAAATGAAGTTCTCCATGTAAGCTGAAGTAATTGAAGCAAAAAATAATAAACTTTCACAAGCATGTTTCAATTTTCACTTGTGTTTATGGCCAAAGGTGTTTTTTATTTTAATAATCGCTGCTGGAACAGGGCAAGCCACATGCTGCTAACTTGTTAAAGAGAAGGGGAGGGAGGAGAGAGAGAGAGGGAAAGGTAGTGAGACAAGGAGAGAGTCCGGGCTCAGCAGTACCTTCCCCAACAGTTCAGCTCTAATCCTCCCAGTTTGAATCCCACCCTTAAAACCTTAATGATAGAGAAAGAGATCAAATATCATCTGGACCATGGTCTGTTAACACTCTGCCCTGGGCTCATTTTAGCCATGACAATCCAGCGATTTTCCTGTGTATATGTGTGCGTGTGTGTGAAGGGAGAGACATCAGTGTTTGGTGGTAACATTTCATAATGCAGAGTGTGTAAAAGGGAAGGAATTTAGAGGAACCAGCCTCCTTCCAGTTGGACATCAACTTGACCGATGTTTTCAGCTCACATTTATCTGGCAGAGTTTCTGTTTGCTTTTAAATGTCAAAAAAGGTTAAGAAGCCTTTGAAATCTGCAAGAGATTTCCTAGACTTCTGAGGAAGATGTCCACCCTATAATGGCACAAACTGATTATCCCGCCCCATCTTCAAAATTGCTTTTCAGAGGGAACATATCAAATTAAAGACAAAAGGATTAAAGTAAATGCTTGTTTGCGGGTCTGAGCATTTTGCTCCAGAATGAGTGAGCTTAGAAATATTCAAATATTATATTTCTCTGTCTTTCTCATCTGTCCTGACTCATACTTTTCCAAATCATGTAGAGTCAAGAAAAAATACTGTGGCTCAAAGAGCATTGACAAAGAGGTAGATGACTACTCACTGCCTTTATTGGCCCTAGCTCTAAAACTTGCTGAGTAATGAGGGACCCAAGGTCCCAAATGACCATGAAGCCAGTCTATGTCTAGAAGGAGGTCCTTTACCATTACAGGTATCTAACTCAGATGAATGAGGTGACTGAATGGCCACCAGCTCTTCTGACTCAATACCCTTTCCCATGCAGTACATACCAGCTTGCAGACCATACCCAAGGTATATAAGAAATACACCTTTTGGAGATGGGTAGAGGTAGGGAAGAGGGGAGTGGTAATAACTAAATTTTGTTTGAGATGCTATTCTGATAAAATCAGAACTCAATGCTTTCAAGAATCTTTCAACTTCCTGGCCAAGTATGGTAGTGCACACCTGTGATCCCAGTGACTCAGAAGGTAGGGGCAGGAGGATCGCAAATTCAAGGCCAGAGGCAGCTTGCATAAGTTAGTGAGACCCTGTCTCGAGATAAATAAAACAGGATCTGGGGGTACGGCTCAGTGATGGAGCACTTGCAAAGTATGTACGAAGCCCTGGGTTCAGCTCCCTAGTACTAGAAAAATGAAAAGAAGGAAAAGAAAAGTAAAAAAAAAAGAAAGAAAGAAAGAAAAGAAAAGAAAAAGAAAAGAAAAGAGGAGAAAAGAAAAGAAAAGAGAAAGAATCATTCATTTTTCTAATGCAGAGATCAAGTTTTGGTGCTCACAGAGGACCAGAGCACACCTGGACCTTAGGCTTGTTGTTAGGTGATGTGAAGTCAGATCTGAATCATAGTGACCCTCATAGGGATTTTCAATGGCTGATTGTTTCAGGATTGTTTTGCGGAATGGAGATCCACATCCTTCTCCCATGTTTGCAGTGCTGGGGATCAAACCAGGGTCCTCAAAAAAGTGGAGCAGAGCCCTTCCAAATGAGTTAAATCCCAGCCCTAGGCCCTCAGGCTGTATATCCACTAAAGTGCCAGCTAAACTACCCTTTGAATGTTTGGTTTTCAATCCAAGCAGATTGCTATTGACTTGTCCTTTGCTTCTTCCACCTGCTTGCTTAGGCCCAGGGGCTTCCTTTGCTGTATACAGACATGGCCTCTACTCTGCTTTCTGCACCTTACCAATTCATGAAACTCTCAGTAAGCCGCCAGCTACTGAGATTCACAGCATAAACATTTCCTCCCAGCACTCTGGTAGGAAGTGGGCCTCTCTTTCCACTACTTTTGTGTTAGGTGCTGTCAAGTGGGATCTGACTGACAGTGACCCTTAGTAGAACAGAACAAAACACAACCCAGCACTGTGCCATGCACAAGATCTTTTTATGTTTGAGCCCCTTGTTGCACTCACTGTGTTTCTTCTCATTTTGAGTCATGCCACATGAGCAAAAGGAGGTCCCAGGAGGTTTATTCCATTCCTATCACTAAGGTTTGGCTGGGATTTAGCTCAGTTGGTAGAGCACTGCTCTGCAGTCTCTGAGATCCTGGGTTCAATTCCCAGCACAGCAAAAATGGGAGACAGATGTGGCAAGCCACTCCCAAGACAATTCCAAAACAGTCAGCCATTGAAAACCCTATGAGGGTCACTATGAGTCCGACTCCACTCAATGGCACCGAACAACAACAACATCACTAAGGCTGACTCTACTTTGAGGAGGCAACTCTTCCCCAGTTGTTTCTTGAGTGCCTTTCAGCCTGGAGGGCTCATTTTCTGGCCCTTATATTGGACAATACTTCTCTTTTATTGATAGGGTTTTCAATGGCTAATTATTTTGGGAGAGAGCTGCTGAGTCCTTCTCCCTAGTCTATCTGTCTTTGGAAGCTCAGCTGAAACTTTACCACCATGGATGGACCTGCAGGTATCTGAAATACCAGTGGCATAGCTTTCAGCAGCACAGCAACACACAAGCCCCCACAGCATGACAAGCTGACAGACATGTGGAGGGCAGAGACTTAACTACAAGTGGGTAGTATGTATGTGTTGTTTCTCTGAAATTCCTCCTGCTAAAGCTTTGACCCGGGCTGGGATTTAGCTCAGTTGGTGGAGTGCTGCTCTGCAGTCTCTGAGGTCTCAAGTTTGATTCCCAGCACAGCAAAATGTGAGAAGGACATGGCAACCTACTCCCAAGGCAACCCCGAAACAGTCAGCCATTGAAAACCCTATGAGGGTCGCTATGAGTCAGACTCGATTGGATGGCACCTAATAACAACAACAACAAAGCTTTGACACATCCCTGTGTTCAATAAACTGATGTAGAAATAGAGGCTGAAAGGTGCTGATTTTCTCATGCAGGCTGTGGAGCATAGGACTGAGGAGAACTACCCTGAAGTAACCTCAGGAGGACTGCCCACAAAGACTTGCCAGCCTCCCCTGCAGGAGGCCAACCATGTCACTGTCCCAGGAGTAGCAGGCAGCGTGCACAGGCTGGGTGGTCAAGATCAAGAGCAGAGGGAGGAGGGTGTGGTGGTGCTGTGACACAGAGGAGTTGCCAGTTTTCCAAAGAGCAAGTACCGCCCCAAAGTTGCTAATCTCTCAACTTGGCACACAGAAAGGGAAAGGCACGAGTGAGAGTAGCTTCACAAAATGACAAGATGCCAATTTCTACCTCATCCCTAAGTCACAATCCATACCTCAGATCACCCAAGCTAAACACTCCTGCCAGCCCTAGGCTTCCTCCCACTCCATTAGTTCCAGCCCAACCCAGGACTCCTACCACCACATGCACAACATATACAGAGGCACAGCGAGTCACTAGAACACATTCAGGTACCTGAAATCAAAATGTCTCTAGTCCAAGCCTCCTGATTCTAGAGCTCTTTCCCTGCTCCCTTTCCTGGCATCCTTCCTCCCTATAGGGTCAAAACATTCCCGTTCTCATCTCTTCCAGATGAAATTGATAGTGGAGAAATTGAGCTTGTAGTCTTAAGACCTGACCTGGAGCCCCAGCCCTGCCAATAGCTGGACAACTCTGAGAAGTTCAGTGTTCAGCTCCATTAAGCGTCTGTTCACTGAATCCCTTTGTGATCCAAGAAAGAATCTATCAATAATTTACACCTCGAGCACTTATTTGTTCTAGAGCATAGCTCCCAACTACTTAAAGTGTGAATACCATTTTCTAAGACCAAGTAATTTCATAAAACATTATCTTATAATTAGAGGAATAAATCAGAACCCATAGCTATGTAAATTCAGCACCCTCTTGAATATGACTTATATTTGTTAATCACAACAGCATCTACTGTATTTTAAAACCATAATACATATATGTGCAAAGTATACCATCTACTCAGTCTATGAAGATAGTTTGTTTAAAATGCAGATTCCTGGGACCCATCCCCAGAATCTCTGATCCAGTGGATTTGGAAGTAGAGTCATCAAATCTGCACTTTAACTCTCAGTATTCTTTAGGTGTTTGCTTTTTCTTTTCTTGTTTGTTTTGAAGAACTTGGAGGTTGAACCCATATCTCACATATACTTTGCTAATACGCTACTAACAACAACAAAAGGCTGCATATCTATCCCTTTTCTCAGTTTTAATTTTTAGTCAGGATCTTGCAACTAATGTAGGCTGCCTCTGGCTTACACCCACAATCCTCCTGCCTTGGCCTCCCAAGTCAGTGAGATTACAGGCATATGCCACCATACCTGGCTTAGTGTGTTTTTAAAATACTGGTTGCACACAAACCATTCTTAAGAAATACTATCTTGGCTACGCGCCATGGCACATACCTGTAATCAAAGCAATTCAGAAGCTGAGGCAAGATGATCATAAGTTCGAAGCCAAAGGGAGCATGGGCAAATTAGTGAGACCCTGTCTCAAAAAATAAAAAGGGACTGGCAGTACAGCTCAGTGGTAGAGCACTGTGTCTAACATATGCAAGGCCCTGAGTTCAATCCCTTAGTACTGAAAAAAAAAAAGAGAAGAAAGAAAGAGAGGGAGGGAGAGAGAGCAAAATAGAGAATGAGAGAGAGAGAGAGAGAGAGAGAGAGAATGAGAGAGAGGAAGGCAGGAAGAAAGGAAGGAAGGAAGGACAGACACACCATTCCATGGTTTCTTCCTTGAGTTATCTGTTTATTTACTGTGGCAGCTCTTCATAATTTACCTAAATAAGGTTGTAGCTTTCAAGCTGTTAATACTTTGTATTACTTTTGCTCATCATCTGCCTTTAATGTTTTGTGAAGTCTATGAAAGCAATCATTATGAAGGTCTGTGGGAAATACTAGTTTTATAATCATCACACTGAGGACGTGCTAAAAGATGGAATTTAGTGCCTTGTAAGAGTCTATTAAAAACAGGATTTCCAATTGCCTTTGTCTTCCACAGTACAGGCTTAAAGCCTACAATCATTACTTCTAGTCCTGCAAAGAGAAACTGAAGAAGATTTGTATTACTTCTCATTGGCTCTACACTAGTTTTAGGAACTCAGTTTTGGCCACAGTTATTCCTTAATTGTATGCCTTCCAAATCATACAATCTAGAGATCCATAATTGGACAGCTCATGTGGTACTAGAAGTTTAGCTGCCTTTCTACAATAAATATGGGGATGACCATGGCATCAGGTTGTTGGTTTAGGCATGGCCTTTGGCTTGTGTATTGGGGAGTCCAATTAGAGAATATGGATGGTTTCAGTATCCATTTCGTATAAAGGGAAGGAGATTTTCCCTTTTCAGTAATTCCATGGAATTTCCAACCTGATTATTAAGAGCTCTGATGATTCAAAGTTAGGCTGGGTTTTTGGCTCCACATAACTCTCACATTCTTAGAGTGTTGTATTCCTCTATAATCCATCACCGTCTTAAATCTCACGCTGACTCCAATTCCTATATTATATTGGAAATCAGCAGAGCATAGTGAAAATCTGTTTTTCTAGCCCAAGTTTCCATTTTACTCAGAAATAGAGCCCTTAATTTATATTTCCCTCTACAAACAATGGTTTAATTTACAGGGGAAAGGTGTCTCAGGAACTTGGACAAACTTGAGAGGAGAAGTAAATTAGAGTTTAGATAAAACTCAGCCTTCCCACTTCAGCCAGGTTCTGCCAACTCCAGTTACTATAAACAATTGGGATTTTGAATGTGTTGAAAAAAATGCACTGACAATCTCCCCCAAAGGAGAAAGGGATCACAGCACCATTTTGAGCCTCTGTACTGCTCTGTAGTAATATGGCTACATACGAAAATTTTAGCCCCAGAGAAAGAAACCTAGCTACTGTTCCACTGAACACTTGAAAGGGGAGTAAATGGTCTCAACATTTGTCATTTTTCTATGAGGTCCCATTATGAGAAGTGCAGGGAATCACAGGACAGGAGGCAGGGTCTCCTGGATATTTCTTTCTTTCTTCTCTTTCCCTCCCCCCAGCCCCACACACACTGCATAAACGGAGAAGGTGGATCTTCATTCTACTTTGCAAGTGTTGGGAATACCTATCTTATGCTAGAAACTCTACAGGCAAAAGTGCTGAAGATAAGGGCCAGGGATGATATGTAAATTACAATTTGCCACCCAGAAATAGAAGTAGAAATCTAAAAGCATATTTTTGGTATTTCTTATTGTTGTTGTTAGGTGCTGTCATGTCCAACTCATAGTGACCCTCACAGGGTTTTCAATACTTCATACAAAAAAAAAAAATTACTATTCATTTTTTCCCCAAATATACAAACCATGGTAAAGACACTGATTAGCCTTGGCCTGGCTTTAGAGGTTTACATATAGTTCCATGGTGCTCTTCTTCCTGCAAACCAGCAGAAAGAAATCAACTATCCTAATTTTCCAACTTGAGGAAACCCATTTCGCCACAGAAAATCCCCTACGCAAAAAACATTTTGGAACTCCTAAAATCAAACTGAATGAAGATGGAAGTATGCTTCCTTTACCTATGGCTTTGGTCAAGCCTATTCCTCCCTTGGGCCCTTAGTTTCTCCAATGAGGGAGACAGACTAGATCTCTAAGACCCCTTCCAACTGGAATAGCGTATGGGTCTGTGACCTGTGCTGCCCTACCCCACCACACATATCTCCCTTCTCTGCTCTGTGCCAAGACACTGACTCCTCCATCTTTTCTTGGCTTTCATGGCCAGGCTCCCATATTGTCAGAAGAAAGGACTAGTGTAGATATTCTACAATCAAAAGCTAGTCATTATTTGTGTAACTGCCTCCTGGTCGGGGGTGGGGTAATATTAGCATTTTAATAAGACCTCATAGCACTACATCATCAGTCCAATTGCTAAAAGAAAAGAGGAGTAAAAAAAACCAGATTTTCCCCAAAGACTTTATCTTCCCTCTTAAATCCCAATTTTTATGAAAAGCATGGTCCTAGAAAATTCAATTTCATCAAGAGGAAGCAGCCATATTCCAGAACCAGTTGTTGTTAGCTGCCATCCAGTCATGTCCAACTCATAGTGACTCCTATAGGGTTTTCAATGTTTGTTCCAGGATTGCCTTGGGAGTGGATTGCCACGTTCTGCTCCCATTTTTGTGGTGCTGGGAATCGAACCTGGGACCTCAGAGACTGCAGAGCGGCACTCTACCAACTGAGCTAAATCCCAGCCTCCAGAACCAGTAGGAGAGAACAAAAGAGGAAAATAAAGGCTGATGGGAATCATAGTAAGATGAAGAATCAAAGCAAAAGTCTTCTGTTTAGAATATGCATTGAGAAAAAGAATGATCATTTGATCATCTCAAATACGAGATGATCAGAGTGAGTGGTACATTTCCAACAGGCTGCCAGCCCTGGAAGACACACTAAACAATGCTTCCCACACTGTCTCAGATGGCCTCCAGGAGCTAAAATCATTGACCTATTGGCGGAGAGGTTGAGCCTCTGCCATCCAGTAGGTTACACATAGCAAATTCAGACATAGGAGAGGAACTAGAGAAGAGCATTAGAGCGCCTCTGATATTTTGAGGATGATGACATGAACAGTTAATCTGATGCTAGTTACCAGAACCCCTGTTTGAGATAGAAATGCATCAAGCACTGTTCCCCTCAAACTCTAAGTGATCCTCAGGGCAATGCTTTCTGCTACGCAAGGTAGAAGCCACCTCCACAGCCTGTCAAGTTTCCATCCAGCCTGTCCTTGAGAACTTCAGTAGCAGGGAGCTTGTTACTTCTTGAATCTCATTTGTTGTTCCATAGCTTTCTTAGGGAGCTTTCCTCAAGCTGATGAAAAGGTTCGCTCTCTATAACTTGTATCCCCAAAGCCTAGTTAGGCTTTCTTGTGCCACATGGGGGTGAGGTAGAGACTAGATAATTGGGGGAAAAAATCCTGTTGTTGAGTTTCAGGTCAGATAGAAGAGCTGAGAGATAAATCCAGTTAACTAAATTGCCATTGTAAGGTGAATTGGGAATTGAAAATTGGGAAGTGAAATAGTTAAGAGTTATGAGCTATAGTTCCCTCCAAGGGAAATGTGGAATCAATAATGACAGATATCAATATCATTAAGGTGCCTGAGAAGTGGAGTTATTTGAGAGGTAGATTAAAGAGTTGAGGGAGCTGCCAAAAAAAAAAAAAAAAGACTTAACCACAAGTGGGTTCCAATGTATCACTGTTATAGTTAGGTGTCATTGAGTCACATCTAACTTACAGTGACCCTATGTATAACAGAAGGAAATACTACCCAGCACTCTTCCATACACATGATCATTTTATGTTTGAGCCCAGTGTTGGAGCCACTATCTTTCTTCTCATTTTGAGTCATGCCATATCAGCAAAGGAGGTCCCAGGGGCTTTACTCTAGTCCCATCACTAAAGTTGACTCTACTTTGAGGAGGCAACTTTCCCTTAGTCATTTTTTGAATGCCTTCCAGCCTGGGGGACTCATTTTCCAGCACTATATTGAACAATACTTCTCTTTTATTCATAGGGTTTTCAGTGGCTAATTAATTTGGGGGTGAGCTACTAGATCCTTCACCCTAGTCTGTCTTAGTCTGGAAGTTCAGCTGAAACCTATCCCCCATGGGTGGTCCTGCTGGTATCTGAAATACCAATAGCATAGCTTTCAGTATCACAGCAACACACAAGCCCCCACAGTATGACAAGCTGACAGACATGTGGGGCTAAAAAAAAAAAAAAAAGACTTAGCGCCGGGCACAGTGGCGCATGCCTGTAATCCCTGCAGCTTCAGAGGCAGAGGCAGGAGGATCACAAGTTTGAGACCAGAGGCAGTCTGCGTAACTTAGTAAGACCTTGTTTCAGAAAGTTAAAAAAAATGGACTGGGGGTGCAGCTCAGTGGTCCAGCACTTGCAGAGCATGCAAGCATGAGGCCCTGGGTTCAACACCCGGTACAGCAACAACAACAACAACAAAAAAAGACTAACTACACATGGGTTCCAATGTATCACAGAGTACATTATTTAACAAAGAAACTGAGCCTCAGAAAGCCCAAGGTCACTCAAGCAATAATGGTAGAATACTAAAACTGGAGTTTCCTTTCAAGGTCATTCAATCAGTAAGTACATACTACTTATCACTGGGAATCACTTGTAAGCATGGCAGACATGGTCTTTATCTTCAAGGGTCTTATTATCCTGTGGAAGAAAGAAGGATTAAATAGCTTATCACAGTTTGTAATCATTTTTTCATGTAATATGTGCTATAAAGGAAAAATATAGGATACTTTGCTAGATCTTGCACAAAGGCCTTAAACTGAGTACAGGAAGGCATCCTGAAAACCTCTGACCATGAGCTAAGATAAGAGTGAAGAAGGCAAGTCTATCAGGTAAAGATGAGGGAACAGGTGCTAGGAAAAGGGACTTCAAATGTGGCATCTGGTCTCCTCCAAAACACCTCTTAATAGCATATCTTCTCTTTCATCACCAGATATCTGAAATCTGTTGAAACCTAAAAGCCCTAAGTTAAATGTAAAATGATAAAACTTTGTATTAATGTAGCTTCTTGCATTTAGGTGCAAACATGGGTAAGTGACAGTTAGTTTGGAATGAAAATTGACAAGTGTCTTGGGCCTGGCCAGTGCTGCCCAGAAAAACCAGCTCTTCCTAATGGGAGCCATTACTACACCCTCCAAGCCTCAGGCCAATATATAGCCTTTGCTTCTCTCTGTAAGGAAAAGTCAAGGTAAATGAACACATTCTCTAGACCATGTGCTTTTACCTGCTAAGTCCCCTGGGGATGTCCCTGAGCCCTTTGTGACTGGCTGAGGTAGACAGTCCAGTCTGGGGGAGCCCTCATATTCCTGAGGCAGTGGCCCACTCCCCAGTCCACCTGCTGGGGTTAGAGCTGTGATCCATTTCTTCCCCTGGGCTATGAACTTCCTCCCCTAAACCCCTTCCCACCCAACTTGATTTACTGAGGCTTGGAGGAAACACAAATGCTTGTTATTTCTTTCATATTGAATGAATTTAGCACATCATTCCTTCCTAGTCAATAATTCCATTATACTATTGTTAAATAATTGGAGCCGGGTTTATCTTTATAGTTTTTCATGACCTCTCCAGCCCTTAACTTTGGACAAAGAAAGCACTACCACACATCCCAGATGGACTTGCTACAAAAAGCAAGATGAATTTCATTTTCTTCATCTCTAAACTGGATGTATACAGGCCAGCCTTTGAAGGGAAGTGGCTGTGAAGAGGAACAAATAACTCACTTGTAAATGTGCTGGATCTCTCCCTGTAGCACCATCCAGAGAGTTTAGGACTGTAACCCTGTGGGTAAAGTTCTGAAGGCCTTTGGGAAAAATTGTCTTTTTCCAGGAGGCTAGAATTCTAGCTTACTAGTATCTTATGACTCTGGACGTATTTAAATTCCTTCAGATTCACTTTCTCTTCTTTGTAAAATGGGATGCATAATATCATCCCACCAACTCAAATCATAGACACAATTGCTAAAGCAATTTTGTGTAGTTTAGAAGGACAGATATCAGGGACACCCAAGTTTTTTAGGGTTATATTTCTTTTCCCTGTTGAATAATTCCCACCTTGAGGTAAGAAGTTTTAAAAACTCCAAGTAGGGACATCAACAAAAAAATGTGTACACATATCACTGTTTCTTTCTGGCATAGGGCATGACTGTGCATTTCTATGATAAGGATATCTGGTTTTCATCAGGATTTTTTAAATGTACTGAGTCTTTTTCCTGAGGCTCCTGGATTCAGGAGGCTGAATAGATGGGAATTCCCAGTGTGTCTGAAGAAGAGCTTATTTCCTTTCCCAGGCATCCCAATTCTACTCTAACTCACTTGTCGTTAAGATTAACTTATGTGGAGAGGCACCCAGGAGTGGAACTCAGGGAACGTGAGAGCATTTTCAGGAAGTCAGAATGCCAGGAAGTGGAGAGTGTGTGTGACTCAGGAGAGACACACACTGGAGTGACAGAAGAAAGCAGAAGTTGCAAAATGCCCCCAAAAGGAAGAGAGTGGATGTTATACCTTCACTTACCTCCCTGTTCTGAAATAGGAAGACATCCATCCTGCCCCTCTGAGCATTCAACATTCCACTCACAAACTCTCCTCCCTGGAAATCCTCTTTGGCTTCAGTTAACCAAATGTTTCAGAAACCAGCCCTTCCCCCATCCCAAGTTTGATGTGGAAGTATTGATTGCTAGACCATTGGTTTTTATTCCACATCCTGCCCCCTAGTGCATTTGGCAGGTCCCAGAATTCAGTTCTCTTGTGTTCCTTTCCATTTTCTTCATTGTAAGCCCCTCCTCCATCAAATAAACCCTAACTTGAGTTTAAGACCTTCCTGGAAGATGATTCTGTAGCCTCCCTTTCTAGACCTTTCCAACCCTCACTCTCATTCAAATGACAGAATCACTAAGGGGCTCCCTGTCCTTGCCCCCCAGCAGACCCTCATAAATCCACCCTGAGTTGTTTTTTTTAATTAAAGCGTCCAAATAATTAATGATCAACCCCATTTGTGCCATTGAAAACCCAAATGTCACACGGCTGAAAAGACCCAACCAAATAATTCAGTGTACCCTATAAAGCTTTAAAAAAACACAGAGCCCAAGAGGCCTGCATGACTGGTTTCTGTGCTGTCTGAAAAGCTTGGTTGGGTTTTGGGCACTTGATTGGATTCCAGGAATAATGTGCCCTGAGCACAAAGGGCTCTTTTGATGTGTCTGTGCCATAGTTCCTCCCCTTCCCTCTTCACTTTACCTGGGATACACATTCCCCTTGTCTCCCTAGTTGGAAAAAAATAACCCATGGAAAAGAGGAAAAAACAGAATCAGGAGAATCAAGGGTGGGGGTTGGGGTGAAATTCTGCAATTCTCAGTCTGAGTTTGGTTACTAAAGTCTGGTTATTCAAGAAGGAAGAAAAGAAGTAAAGTTTGCAGTGTCTGTCATCAGACACTGGAAAAATGTAGCAAAAAAGGTGGCTCTTATTTGAATGTGGTCCCTTGAGTTATAGATAATGAGTGAGCCTCCCAGCAAGGATCTGCTTCTTTCAGAGTCAGAGATATAGCAGGTTATCAACCCTGGAAATCAACATGGATTTTCATGCTGAATTCAGGCAGAGAAACTCACAGATAGTGAGGACAGCATGTTGATTTTCCATGATATTCAACTACCCTGAGAAAATGGCAAAGCAGCTAAATGCCAGAGTTGGATGAGCATTGGCCCTGGGAAACAAGGAGCATGGACCCAGCTCCCACATCTGTAGGGATGCTTAGATTGGCAGCAGACAGCAGCAAGCTGGTGGGAGTGAAAGACTTCTCAGGGTCTCTCTCAACTATCTCGAATAGGCTGTTTTATCCTTCTAGGCTCATTTTTCTATTTGCAAAAAGATGAACTTATACTATACAATCATCAGCTTGTGAGATCCTATTCAGAAGTCTTGGGCTGCTCCCAAATTTAAGGGCTTAAGACAATAATCTATGTGTGTCCTTTTTGATTCACCTCAATAATATTTATAGATATTCATATAGAGATTACACACATATAGATTCATTAGTTGATATATCTCAGGTATTTAATGTCTTTGATGCTATTGTAAAATGTATAGTTTTTATTTTTTTTAACTATATGTTGCTGACATGTAGAAACATTTCTGTATATTGAATTTGTGTAGAGGAATCTCTCTGAACTGATTTATTAATTCTAATAATTTTTCTATAGAGTCTCAGTCAGTCTTCTCAACATCAGCTTCCAGTTGGTGAGATCACAGGGTAGATACCTGATATATTTTTTAGGTTTCTTTGGTTTCAAGCAACAGAAATGATCCTGTTTAACTGTGATGTAAAACAGAATCTATTTGAGGGCTTTGGGGTTAGTTTTGCAAGTAACAGGAAAAGATGAATGATCAGACTTCAGAAAAGGACAGGGCCCAGAATAGTATTGGGGGAAACACCAACTGTCTATAACAGGATGATCTCTGGACTTCTCTTTGTGCCACTTCTCTTATGATTTAAATTTCTCATAGAAAAAAAATCTCTCTCTCTTTAGATCCAGCCTTTGGCCATGTTGCAGGTTGATTAAGAGGCCCACTGAAACTACATACAATGTTGGAGAAGTGGTTTTGTTGATGTTGTTGTTGTTAGGTGCTGTCGAGCTGGGTCTGACTCATAGACAGCCTATGTGCAATAGAACAAAACACTCCAACTCAAAACAGAACAAAAAACTCAACCCTGTGCCATGCCTGGCACTATTGTCAGTGCTTCTCTGCTATTCATAGGGTTTTCAATGGCGGATTGTTTTGGGAGTAGACTGCCAGGTCCTTCTCCCTAGTCTGCAGCACCTGGTATTCCCAGGCAGTCTCCCATCCAAGGACTAACCAGACTGATCCTGCTTAGCTTCTGAGATCAGGCAGGATTGGATGCTAGGGCATTATGGCTGCAGATAGAGAAGTGGTATCCCAAAAGAAATTCAAGATGCTGTTAGAAGAAAGGAGAATAGAGGCTGGAGAGGTAAAACAACATATGGTCTCCATGTATGTTATTTAGTTAGATCTTTCTGGATCTCACCTATTTTACCTATATAGGTTAACATTTAAAGTTTTGGTGATAATAATGGTGGTGAAGAAGAATACTATCTCAGGCAGCCCTATCTTCAATCTAGCCAGAAAAAGCACTTGAGTTCACTGTCAATGACCCATGTTACTCATTTCTCCATGAAAGTGGATCTTTTGCCTAGCTTGGCTTCCCTGAGCTTTAATACACCTCCTTCCTCCCCCAATAATGTGCATAGTGCTGTTGAAATAGGTTTGAATAATAAGCAAATACATCTGTGTTCTATCTTGCTTTCTGGCCTCTATCTTCTGTCTCCTTCTAAGGGTGGTGTTGTGTTTATTTTGCTGTGGTTACTTTGGAATAAGAGACCTAGCATTTATCCTGATACAATCAGTAACTACATTGAATTCTCTCTGCTTGTTGAACTGCTGACTCTGGGCTTAAGCTCACATCATGTATAAAAGATGTTTGTGGGTTTCCTAGGTGTTTTTAATCCATAAGAAAATGGATCAGATTCATCCTAATCAATTTTCTTAAGGGGAGAATTATAGTGAATATGAAGTAAGGTTAATAGTCTCCTATCTTTGCCATCACTCATCTCCACCTTTATTTATTGCCTTCTCTGGTTTTCATTAGCATGCTGACAACCAGACTATAGACATTTTCATCCACACTACAGCTGCTGCCCTGAATTCAGTTCCAAGTTATGAAACCTAATCTAAACCTTAGAGGAGAGGCTATGAACTCTAACTTTTTCCAGTACTGAAGGCTGAACCCAGGGCCTCACGCATACTTTGCAAACACTCTACCACTGAGCTGCACTGCCAGCCCATTTTTTATTTTTTTATCCTGAGATAGGGTCTTGCTAAGTTACATAGGCTGCCTCTGGCCTCAAACTTGCAATCCTCCTACCTCTGCTTCCTGAGTGGCTGGGATTATAGGCATGTACCACTGTGCCCAGCCACACTGTAACTTTAAATTTCAGTTTACAGAGTTTTCAGGATGATCCCAGGAACTGAGTTGGACAAATCCTGGGAAGTAGAAACCAAACTACCATGTCTTTCTTCCTTTTAAAGGATCTGGCAACACTGGAAACAACACTCATAAAATCCCATTTTCACAGAATTCCAACTGAGAAGAATTGCAAGGGAACATCTCCCCCCCAACCCTTCCTAGCAAGTGCTTATAACTAATTGCAGACGAAAAGAGGTGTCTCTTATTCTTCAAGATCACTTGAAGAACATTTCACAATTCCCCTCGGTCACCTGCTTCAAAATAGAAGAATTGAATGCCAGGAAAATCTTCCTCACAGTCAAATACCAGTTCTTTCTTCAATTCAGAATATTTGGATAACTAAAGGATAACATTTCAGTACTAGAAGAAGCTTTATTTTTTTGCCATTTTTATTAGATTTTTAGTGTACAGCCTAATGAGTTTCATTATGGCATTTCCATACATACATGCATAAAATTGTACATTGCTCAATTTTACCTCCCCCATTACCCTTCTTCTCCACCAATTTTCTCCCTTGTAAATGGATGTCGTTGGTGCATATACCTATATATTTATATCTCATATACATACATATATATGTGTGTGTGTGCGCACACACATACACACACACACACACACACACACACACACACCCTGAGATTGTGCTCTGAGAGCTTTATATACCATTTAGTCTATAGACCACCACTGGGGTGACCCAGAGATTGAGATACATTTTACTAGGTCCATGGAAAATTTAATTTCTGGGTTTTTATATTAATTGCCAATACCTAGACATTGAGAAAGTTCCTTCTTTAGAAATGCATATAGCTGATATCTCTAGAAAACTCCAAAGAACTAGAAATACTCCAGCACTCATTCTCATGTCAACAATCAAAATTGGGTGTTCCTCTTTAGATTGGAGTTATAGGGGGAAAATAACCTCTCCAATATATCACAGCACCTACCATATCTGCTTACCTTATTTACCTTCAATGACTACATTTTATCAGCATCCAAGTTTGTGATCCCTGACTCTTACTGATGTGAAAAATGACTTGACTGATCTAACCAGGTGGTCATTAGCTCAGGCCTCCTGGTCCAGTGAACTTCCTCTGTAAAGCACTGTTTATAGACCTTTGCCATGCTGACCCAAGGCAGCTAGAGAAGAAAATAATGCAAGATGAGGAGGTGGCATTATAAAAGTCAAAACCTATAGTTGTCATACTCTTTGTAGTCCAGTATGCTGATAAAGCTGTCCCCTATGTAACACAAAGGAAGACAATTGGCTGACCCAGGGAAGAGCAAAGGAAAGTTTCCATGTGGAAATTTAGGAGACTAAGGTTGATTTTTACAATGAGATGTTGCAGGTTTATGGGGGGAAGGGGTATGTGAGAGAGAAAGGGGGAGATAGAGTGAGGGAAAGAAAGAGAGAGAGAGAAGGAGGGAGGGAGGGAGAGAGATATTTGTTTGAGGGGTGGTTCTAAGTGCTTTTAATGGAAAAAAGGAATTAAGGTAGTATGCCCATTTTTTTATTCTAGTAGAGCCCAGAGAAGATGAAGAGGGGACTTAGAGAAAATATGAATGGTATGGGGGGATTTTTGCCTATCAAGATGATAAAAAATAGCTAGGCATGGTGGCATATACCACCTGATGCCAGAGGATCACGAGTTCAAGGCCAATCTGGGATACCTGGCGAGACATTGTCTCAAAAAAGAAGAAGAAGAAGAAGAAGAAGAAGAAGAAGAAGAAGAAGAAGAAGAAGAGGAGGAGGAGGAGAAGGAGGAGGAGGAGAAGAGGAGAAAGATTTTAATCTAAGTGTGTGATTCTAATAGCCATCAAAGTTAAATGGTATATTTCTCAGGAAATAGCTCAAACTAGTTCTTTGGTACCTACCTAGAACAATCTAATTCTTTGAGTATCTTAAGAGGGAGCAATTGGCGGAAAGAGTAAGAATTCTGTGTTAGCCCTCTCTTGCAACAAAAAAGAAAAAATAAGTTAAAGTTGAAGGTAACAGCCCCAAGTACCTGGTCACTGTGGTCAGCGCAGGCTCTGAATAGGCTGGCTGGTATGTGGTCAACACAGTTGAAGGAGTAAGCACATCATTCACAACCACCAGTGGTCTCTGCCAAGTACAGACCAACCCTTGGAAATGGCTCTGGCTGTGAATATGGCTCAATATAGAGGAAAATGCCCAAAAAGTATTTCCCATTTCTTTCCCGTAGATCTCCATTCAGAGCCATGAAGAGCTGGAGAAGAACCCTCCTTCCTAAAAGCAGAGACATGACTGGTGCTTGAGATTTTTTAGTTAAGTTGGAATTTGAAGTTTAAAGCCCTCCGTGTCTACCAAGGAGATACTCATAATTGTGCTCATGTGGATAGTAGTTTTGCTAGTTGGAAAGTGGTAGGGAAAGACTGAGGCAAGGGATATTTCTCACGGTCAACTTATTTTTAATAAGCTTGGTGGCCCTAGTAGGTGTTACAAAACAAACGGGCTAGCATTCATTCCCCTGGAACTCATGCATGGAAAACTAAATTTAGTACTTGGCCATCTCCCCTCCCTCCCAAAACTTCCTCCTTTAGAAAATTAGAAATAAACTCAAAGAACATCTTTAATGGCCAACCTAGCACACACTGGTCTTAATAAAATCATATACGGTTTACTTGTCCTCTCTTTTGGTCTTGGCTACATTACAGAAAATCTTTCTAGATAGAAAATTTCTTTCCTCTGATGAAGATTTTTCTAAAGAAGCAAGAGGAATTTCATATCCAAAAATACAATATAAAATGGAATAGCTTTGTAAATCACCAAGGAAAAGAGTATATGCTGGGATAATTGATTATTAGTAAGAAAAAAAAGCTTTCTAATTATATCACTTAATAATAATTAATATATAATTATATCACTTATACAAAACTATATTTAATGTTGATCAAACACATAGACATGAAAAGAAAACCCATAATATCTTTAAAAAAATCATAGCATATTTTTTAAACCTTAGAGTAGAGAATCTTTTTAAATCTATAACAAAAATAAAATTTAAAAAACATCAACTTTAAAAAGGATTGATAAAATCACTACATTAAAATAAATATAAAACATGTACAAAAATGATACTATAAAAAGTGCAAACATAAGCAATAGACTAGCAGAAGAAATTTGCAAACATATAACTATCCAAAGACTAGCATGCAGAATATATACAGGACTCTAAAAATTAATAAGTAAGATAAAAATAACCACCAACTACCTAAATTCATGTAACTAAAATACCAGAAGAAAACAAGAAAGATATTAGGGTGAAAAAGATTTTTTGTAAAAGTAATGACCAAAAATCTTCCCAAATTTGGTGAAAAACAATTTCAAGGAGCTCAGCAAATTTGAACCATAAATTTGATAAACTCAAAGACAGCCTTATCCAGATATATTATAACTAAACTTCTTAAAACTATGAAAAAAGAAAAAACCTTGCTGGGCATGGTGGTCCGTGCCTTTAATCCCAGTGTTCTGGAGGCCCAGGCAGGAGGCAGGAAGATCAGGAGTTCAAGATCAGCCTGAGCTATATATCAATAATCTGCCTTTTAAAAAAAAGAAAAAAAATTTCAAGCAAGTAAGAAAATAATATATTATATATAGGAGAAAATTATTCAAATTGGACTCTTATCAGGAACCATGGAGACAAGGAGACATAAAAATATATTTAAAGCTGTAAGAGAGAGAGAAAAAACTTATCAATCCAAAGTTTCATATCTAGTAAAAATATTCTTCAGGAATAAAGGTAAAATAAAAATATTTTCAGATAAAGTAAATCTAGGAATTCACTGCTAACAGACTTGCACGACCAAAAATGCTGAAGGATTTTTCTTCAAGAGCAAAATATTACAATGAAACTTACATCTTCAAGAAGGAATAAAATATCAAAAAGAGAAAGCATCTAATGAGTAAGCCATGTTTCAGAGAATCTGATCGATAAATATATATATACATACATACATATATATATGCATGTATAATTACAAGAATTTCACTAACTTAATAATGCCTAGGGCAAATGATCAAAATGAAAAGAAAATGAGTAAACTAGACCCCACAGATCTGGAGTCTCTGAGCTCAGGGAAAATGAGCCCTCTTTTAAATGTCTTGCACAGGATACCATTCCTTCTGATTAAAGTAACTAGTAATGATTGGAGGCTTTAATCACATCTATAAAATTCCTTCACAGCAACACCTAGGTCAAGGTTGACTGAATAAATGGCACTGTTATCAGCTTAGCCATCAAAATGCAGTCACATTGTGGTCAATACAAGACATTACTTTCTTTTCTCTTAGACTCTTAAAAATCTATGCGTACACTAACATTTTTAATATTGGTGAGATTGTCAATGTATGTAAATATTATAAATATAAAAACTATAATATAAAAATAGTGGATATGGAATAAGGAAACTTATAGTATTGGGTTTACATCAGTGATACTAATTCCTAGTTGACTGTGAAGGTACAGAAGGTAGGTGGACAGACAGGTAGGTAGATAGATCAGTGACTAAGATAGAGACACTAACATATAGCTTCAAGCCAATATAAATTAAAACAGAATTCTAAACATATTTAAGTGTTCCAAAATAAGGCAGGAAAAAGAATAGAGGAACAAAAAACAAATAGTAATATAGTAAAATTGTATACTAAAATTCAACCATATTACTAATTCCTTTAAATGTTAAAGGCCTAAGTATTAAAGGGAAAACATCCAATAAGCCAGCAATTCCACTCCTAGCTGTATGCCAAGGGAAACTCACATTTGTGCACTGGGAACACAAGTAAGGATGTTCATGGAAGCATTGTTCATAATAGAAAATATTGGCAACAAACTAAACATCCATCAAGGACACAGTGAACAAAAAATATGTTTTCAACTATTCACACATGGAATTCTTAAAAACAAGTATGATAACTAAACTAAAGACATATGTTCAATATAAATAAATCTTTAAAAGTTAAGCAAAGAAACCAAGTTGCAGAGGGATACACAGGGATACCATTTAGCACTTAATGTATAAGAACATTGCTGTATAGTTTTAAGATACAGAAAAGAGAGTAGATGTATAAAGTTAGACATGGCAATGATACACATCAAAATGAAATATTTTTCTCTCTATTGAACAATGAGAACACAGATAAGTTCAAGGGATTTCGATTATAATTGCAAAGTCTATTTTTAGGTTGTTTGGTGCATATGTGGATATTCATTGGCATATTCATTGTACTTCTATGTATGTCTGAAATGTTCTGTAATTTAAAAAATTAGAAAGGAACTGGAGTCTCAAATATGGCTGCTTGGCAAAAGATGGATGCTACAGTCTTAATGAGAGACCAGACACCCTTGCTGAATGCCCTCAACTGTTTTGACTTCTGAAGGGGCGGGCCATGATTACAGCTGCGATTAGGTGACTCACCATAATTATGTTTGGTTGAAATTGAATTTATTGAAGCATGAATCATTCTGCCCAAGTCCTACCTAATTGCCCCAACACTGTGGATGGGAAGGATGGTGGAGGAGTTTTCCACGGAGGTCATTATAAAATGAGTGTATGCATGCGCACTCACACTTACCTTGCAGAAAGCCTGCAGGACTGCCTCCTCATTTGTGAAGACATGAGGTCCACAGGAAGACTTTAAGCATTTAACTGGTTTCTTCTGCCTCCAGCTTCTACTCATGAGCAGCTCACCATTTGGCTTCCTAGGGATCTCTGTGCTTTAGAGTTCTGCCCCTCCAGGAGCCAGTGCCTCAAAGCTACTGACTTGCAGACTGGAGCCATATGCTCTGGCTCAGACCTCCCACTGCTTAGCAGGAGCCTCAGAGATGCCCTTGGAACTGTGTGCCCACTGCAGAGCTATAATTTCAATCAGCATGGGTGCTGAAGAAGACAAACAGGAACCCCAGAGTGTAGCAGGAGCCCTGGAGCCTCTCTCTCTGGCCCCTGCACACTGGGAGGACTTAGGGGTGGTGACAACTCTGGATTCTTGTACACCGTGACTCACCCACAGTCTCATGCAGGGAAAGAGGTTAGCACCTTTCTCCTCTGCCAATATGTGGACCAGAAGAGACCTCAAATCATTTGGCCATTATTTATCTTATGTTTGTGTCACAAGAACTGAACCAACAAATTGATTTTGCCTATAGCAAGTCCTACCTAATTGCCCCAACATGAGTGGGAGTAGCCTAAACATGAGTGGGAACTAACTGACCAGTTTTTCTGTTGTATGCTGAGTAGCAGGGGCAATGGGAGTAAACATGTCACATGCCTTAGGAGGTAGTTTACTAACCAGTGTACATATTTTACCACATTTAATCTTGACTACTCCATGGGGCCCCCACACATCTGTCAGTTTGCTGCACTGTGGGGGCTTGTGTGTTGCGATGAGGCTGACAGCTATGCCACCGGTACCTCAGATATGAGCAAGGTTACCCATGGTGGACAGGTTTTCAGCTGAGCTTCCAGACTAAGACAGACTAGGGAGGAGGCACCAGCGAACCACTCCTGAAACAACTAGCCATTGAAAACCCTATGAATAGCAAAGAAACACTGTCAGATATAGTGCCAGAAAATGAGGCCCCCAGGTTGGAAGGCACTCAAAAGACTAGGGGGGGTGGGGGAGAGTTGCCTCCTCAAAATAGAGTCTACCGTGATGATGGAAACGGAGTAAAGCCCTAGGGACCTCCATTTGCTGATGTGACACGACTCAAAATGGGGAGAAACAACTGTAAACATCCATTAATAATTGGAACATGGAATGTACGTAGTATGAATCTAGGCAAGTTAGAAATTGTAAAAAGAAATGGAGTGCATTAACATTGACATTCTAGGCATCAATGAGCTAAAATGGACTGGCATAGGCCATTTTGACTCAGACAATCATATAGTCTACTATGCTGGGAATGATAAACTAAAGAGAAATGGGGTTGCATTCATCATCAAAAAAGACATTTCAAGATCTGTCATGAAATACAATGTTGTCAGTGATAGAATAATATCTATACGCCTACAAGGAAGGCTAATTAATATGACTATTATTCAAATTTATGCACCCACCACTAAGGCCACAAAGGAAGAAAGGGAAGACTTCTATCAGCTTCTGCAATCTGAAATAGATCAAACATGCAATCAAGACATACTGATAATCACTGGTGACTGGAATGCAAAGGTTGGAAACAAAGAAGAAGGCTCAGTAGTTGGAAAATATGGTCTTGATGACAGAAACAAAGCTGGAGATGGCATTATAGAATTTTGTCAGACCAATGACCTTTTCATTACAAATACATTTTTTCAACAACATAAACGGAGACTATACACATGGACTTCACCAGATGGAACATATAGAAATCAAATTGACTACACATGTGGAAAGAGACGAGGGAAAACCTCTATATAAAATGTCAAAACAAGACCAGGTGCTGACTGTGGATCAGACCATCAACTTCTCATATGCAAGTTCAAACTAAAGCTGAAGAAAATTAGGACAAGTATATGAGAGCCATGGTATGACCTTGAGTATATCCCACCTGAGTTCAGAGACCACCTCAAAAATAGGTTTAATGCATTAGACACAAATGATAGGAGACCAGAAGAGTTGTGGCATGACATAAAAGATATCATTCAAGAAGGAAGCAAAAAGTTCTTAAAAAGACAAGGAAAAAAGAAAGGACCAAACTACATGTCTAAAGAGACAGTAGAACTTGCCCTTGAATGTCGAGCAGCTAAAGTAAAAGGAAGACATGAGGAAGTTAAGGAACTAAACAGAAGATTTCAGAAGGCAGCTCAAGAAGACAAAAACAAATATTATAATGACATGTGCAAGGAGCTGGAGGCAGAAAACCAAAAGGGAAGAACATGCTCTGTGTTTCTCAAGCTTAAGGAAGTGAAGAAAAAATTCAAGCCTCGAGTGGCAGGAATGAAAGAGTCTACAGGGAAACTATTAAAAGATGCATGAAACATCAAAAGAAGATGGGAAGAATACACAGAGTCATTATACAAGAAAGAATTGGTAGATGACCAACTATTCCAAGAGGTTGCCTATGAAGAGCAACCATTGGTGTTGAAGGACGAAGTGGAAGCTGCCTTGAAACAACTGGTGAAACACAAGGCTCCAGGAATTGATGGGATACCAATAGAGATGTTTCAACAAACAGATGCAGCACTGGAGGTGTTAATATGTTTGTGCCAATAGGTTTGGAAAACAGCTACTTGGCCAACTGACTGGAAGAGATCCATATTTGTGCCTATTCCCATAAAAAGGGATCCAACTGAATGTGCAAACTATGAGACGATATCATTAATATCACACACCAGCAAAATTCTATTAAATATCATGCAGAAGCCACTGCAGCAGTATATAGACAGGGAATTACCAGAAAATCAAGTGGTATTCAGAAGTGGGGGGGAACCAGGGACATCATTGCTGATGTCAGGTGGATATTAGCTGAAAGCAGAGAATATCAGA
>VMDO01003805.1:0-54601 GCA_007922755.1 Pedetes capensis
CAATTACTATGTTGAATAGAATAGGAGAGAGAGGACATCCTTGTCTTGTTCCAGATCTAAGAGGAAATGGTTTTAGTTTTTCTCCATTTAATATAATGTTGGCTGTAGGTTTGTCATAAATGGCTTTTATGAAATTAAGGTATTTGCCTGTTATACCTATTTTCTCCAGTGTTTTTATCATGAAAAGGTGTTGCACTTTGTCGAAGGCCTTTTCAGCATCAATTGAGATGATAATGTGGTTTTTGTTTGTTAGTTTCTTGATATGTTGGATTACATTAATTGATTTCCATATGTTAAACCAGCCTTGCATCTGTGGTATAAATCCCACTTGGTCATGGTGAATAATTTTTTTCATATGCTGCTGTATTCTGTTTGCCAGAATTTTATTGAATATTTTTGCATCTAGATTCATATGGGAGATGGGTCTATAATTCTCTATCTTAGATGAATCTTTTCCTGGTTTAGGTATCAGGGTGATGGTAGCTTCATAGAATGTATTTGGGAGTGTTCCCTTCTTTTCTGTTCTTTGGAATAATTTGAGGAAGACGGGTATTATATCTTCTTTAAAAGTTTGGTAAAATTCTGCCGTGAATCCATCAGGACCTGGGCTCTTCTTTGTTGGGAGACTTTTAATTACCTTTTCTATTTCTGTATAAGTAATGGGCTTGTTTAAGTCAGTTATGTCATCTGGGGTTAGTTTTGGTAGATCATATGTGTTAATAAATTTGTCCATTTCTTCTGCATTTTCATAATTTTGGGAATAAAGTCTCTCATAGTAATCCCTGACAATTTTCTGTATTTCGTTGGAGTCGGTGGTTATGGATCTGTTGTCTTTCATAATCTGGACTATGTTGGATTTTTCTTTTTTCTTTTTGATGAGGTTAGCCAGAGGGTGTCTATTTTATTAATCTTTTCAAAGAACCAGCTCTTAGTCTTATTAATTTTTTGAATTATCTCTTTGGATTCTAATTGAGATATTTCTCCCTTTATTTTTATAATCTCCTTTTGGGTGGTCCTTTTAGGCTTGATTTTTTTGTTGGTTTTCTATTGTCTTAAGATGCATCATTAGGTCATTTATTTGGCTCTTCTTTATTTTATTGATGAAGGCACTTAATGCTATAAACGTCCCTCTTAAAACTGCCTTTGCTGTATCCCATATATTTTGGTATGATGTGTTTTCATCATCATTTGATTGTAGGAATTTTTTAAATTCCAACTTGATTTCATCAACAATCCATGGGTCATTCAGTAGTGTGTTATTCAGTCTCCATGAGTTTGTAAAGTTTCTGGAATTATTCATGTTCTTGAGCTCCAATTTTATCCCATTATTATCTGATAAGGAACAGGGGATAATTTCTACTTTCTTGTATTTGTTGAGGGAGTTCTTATGGACTAGCATATGATCTATTTTAGAAAACGTACCATGTCAAGCTGAGAAGAATGTGTATTCCTCATCGTGTGAATGAAATATTCTGTATATATCTGTGAGATCCATCTGGTGGAGCTCCTATGTTTGGGGCATAAATATTAAGGAGTCTTATTGATTCTTGATCAATTGTTCCTTGTATTAAAATGTAATGACCATCCTTGTCTCCTGTAATTAGTTTTGGAATGAAATTTAATCTATCTGAAATAAAAATTGCAACACCTGCTTTCTTTTGTTTCCCCCCCTGCAAGGCATACATTTTTCCAACCCTTAACTCTCATTTTATTCCAGTCTTTGTGAGTTAGATGAGTTTCTTGAATACCACATATTGATGGTTTATGTTTTTTCATCCAATTAGCCAGCCTCTGTCTCTTAATTGGTGAGTTAAGACCATTTACATTAATAGAGATTATTGAGGAGTATTTATTTTTATGTACCCAATCATTACCTGTTACTGATTTATGATTCATGTTTGCTTTTGTCCTTTCTTGTGTTTCACTCATCTCAGCTAACCAGTTCTTTGATTTCCTTTGTAGGGTTGTCTTAACTCTCCTGGATGTGGTAATTGATTTATAATCCTCTCCAGTGCTGGTTTGGTGGTTGTGTATCGTTTAAAAGCTTCAATGTCATTCATTATATGTCTTATATTCCTCATCTATTATCAAAGATAATTTTGCTGGATATATTCATCTAGCATGGAGATTGTTTTTTCTTAATATTTGAATCACCTATGCCCATTCCTTTCTAGCTTTCAATGCTGATATGAAAAGTCTGCAGTAATTTTTATTGGCTGTTTTTTATAAGTAATAAGGGGCTTCTGTCTTGCTGCTTGTAGAATGGCATCTCTGGTCTCTAATGACAACATGCGAGCGATGACGTGTCTCGAGGATGATCTATTGAAGTCAGCCTTCAAAGGAGTCCTGAAAGTCTCAGTGGTGTATATAACCATTTCCTGTGCTATCTTTGGGAAGTTTTCCTTGAGGATATCATTTACTAGGTTGTGAAGGCCTCCGGTGATTCTTTCTTCTCCTTCAGGAAGGCCCAGCATTCTTATATTTCTTTTTTTCATTCTATCTGAGTTCTCTTGGAAATCTTTCTTTAAAACCTTTATCATTGACTCGATTTCTAATTGCTTGTGTTTCAGCTCATTTATGCCATCTTCTGCCTTAGAGATCCTCAGCTCAGATGCATCCATTCTTGTTGAAAAGGATTCTTTAGCCATGTTCAATTCTGATAATTTGGATTGAGTATCAAGCAAAGTGGCTTGGTTTTTCCTTATCATTTCTAACTGGGATGACAGAACGGCTTCCAAGTGAGAGAACTTCCCTTCAATTATCTCCAGTGTGTTTGTGGTATTTGTCTTTATTTCTCTTAGCATGTTTATAACCATGACTCTGAACTCTGAATCAGAGATCTCTAAGAATTGAGAGTCCTTGGAGTTATCTGTTGTGGGGCTTTGCTCTGTGGGGCCTTCAGATCCATCCTGCCCCTTTGTGTTTTTTGTAGGTTTACTTTGTTTGCCCATAATATGGTCCGGGAAATAGAATTTGTGTCTCCTGTATTCAGAACTTCTTCCTCTGTTATTCCTTTAAAATTGTGTGGTGCTGAATCTCTGGTGCTTATTAGAACTTATGTGCTGGGTATATTCTCGGCTATTTGGTCTGTGTGGTTGACACTTTAGTCCACCAGCCCAACTCCAAGGGGGGTAAGGGTTAGGGAGGAGATATATTTTGTTTCTCTTCTGTGGGGTGGAAAGGGGGTGATCTGGTGATAGAAGAGGGGGAAAGAGGAGGTAGAGGACAGAGGCTAATAGAAATTACTGTGAAAATTAAAGTTAAGGTTAAGATTTAAGGGATAAATGATTAAAACAAAGACACATATATAGCTTAAGAAATAGAGAAGGAGAATAGAAAAAGGGAAGGGAGTAAAAGAAGAAAGGAAGAAAAATAGGGAAGAAAAAGAGAAAAATAAAAAAGAAACAAATCTCACACATACACGCTCCCAAACACAAATAAAAACACTTGTAATTGGATGCGATGGTGCACACCTGAAACCCCAGTGGCTTGGTGGTCAGAGGCAGGAGGAACGCAAGCCCGAGTTCTGTGCAACCCAATGAGACCCTGTCTCAAAAAGCAAAGAAAAAAAAAAAAAGGCCCTGGGATGCAGCGTGGCAGTCCAGCACCTACCAAATAAGCAGACACAGGACCCTGGGTTCAAATCCCTGTACAAAAATAAAATTAAATTAAAATTAAAAATAAAAATTAAAAAGAACAAATAAAATATAATATAAAATAAAATAAAATTCCAGACCTCACGCATACACGCTCCCACATACATATAAAAACTCTTGTAGTCAGGTGCAGTGATGCACGCCTGGAATCCCAGTGGCTTGGGGGATGGAGGCAGGAGGATCACAAGCCTGAGATCTGTGCAACCCAGCAAGACCCTGTTTCAAAATGCAAAAAATATGGGCTGGGGGCACAGCGTGTCAGTCTAGCTCCCACAAAGGAAGTAGGCACAAGACCCTGGGTTCAAACCCCTGTTAAAAAAAAAAAAAGAAAAGAAAAGCACTTGTATGTTCTTGCAGGTGGAATCTGAACTTAGGACACCCAGTTCCACCAGGTGAAGTTGATACTGCAGGATGCAGTGCTCCCTACAGAACTCAGGGTGGCAGTGTTTCCACACAACCCACAGTAACAGTCAGTCTTATTGGGTCGATATGGCAAAACGCCCCACAATGTCCTGGATTTAAGCAGGGCACCAAGTGCCCAAGGAGATTGTTCCATGAAATATTCTGTGTCTATTGTATTGTTCGAGAGGCAGTGGAACCTGTGGGTTCCTCCCTGGAGTTTTCCCTGTCCCACGTAGTTCGGGCACCAATTCCCCAAATCAGAGATTTCCTCCCCAAAACCTACAGCATGGGGGGAATATGGCTGCTATCATGGAGTTTTTTATTGCAGGGTTTTCTGCCCACTTGGGAGGACCATATCCTCTTGTGGGTGGGATGCTCTCCCTCCAACCCAGAGGGATTCTGAAGCAGATTTTGTCGTGTGCTGTGATCGTGCTCGGAACTGCTCTGCTTGTGGCTAATCGTGCCACTAGGCTCTGCCGAAAAGGAGCACTCTGTCCGTGTGGGGCTCAGTCGCCTCCACAAACCCTAGATTTCTCCACAGTGCAGTGGGTTGACTTGGGCTCACCTCTGGTGTGTCTGGGATCCAGGTATATGTGTGCCCATATATCTGTGGAGATCGTGTCTGTACACCTGACCAGCCACAACAGGAGGGAGGGAGCCGCGTATCAGCTCTAGACGCGTATCGCTGGCACCGGTTTTTCCATTCCCTCCGCAGCTGCTACCAATGGCAATTCCGTGTGCCACCTCAAACTGACTCACCTGGAATTTGTAGTTTGTGTCCTGCGGGCAGGGTGAGAGTGTGCTGCCAAAGTTGCACTCTGTGTTGGGTCCGGCCCCCGGGGGTGCGTGTGTGTGAAGTCCCCTCCAAGTCCCTGGGATTCTATCTGCTGTCTGTGTGATGGGGAAATGGCAGTGGTCCCGCTACTGTCCACTGTGTAGCTCCTCTGAAGCCAAATCCTTGATTTCAGTGTATGCTAGTTTCATTCTATATCTCTCAAACTAAATTATCACTGTTTCTATTTATTCAATGTGAGTTTCAAACCCCTAATCAAGGCTTCCCATTACTCCAGGACAGAAGGCGTGTGTTATCTGTCTGCCATCTTGACTCCACCCTCTCATCTGAGCTTCTAGATTAAGACACTAGGGAGAAGACCCAAGACTCACTCCCGAAATAATTAGCCATTGAAAACTCTATGAATAGCAGAGAAGCACTGTCAAATACAGTGCCAGAAAATCAGCCCCCAAGGCTGAAGGCACTCATGAATGCTAGGCAAGTGCTCTACCATTGAGCTTCATCCCTAACCCAAAGGATGGAGCGTAAAGAACATCAAGGAGGTTGTAAAGTCCACGCCAAAAGAAGCATATGCCATTTCATTGGCCAGATTTAGTCTTCTAGCCCCATTTAAGTACAAGTGAGCCCAGAAAATATAACTTATCTATCTGTCTAGGAGCCTGCAGCTGTACTACTAGGGCATCTGAGCCTGTCAGATCTCAGTAGCTAAGCAGGGTTGGGCCTGGTTAGTACTTGGATGGGAGACCATCTGGGAACATGAGGTGCTGTAGGCTTGGGAGAAAGACCCAGTAACCCATTCAGACAACAATCTGCCACTGAAAACCCTATGAATAGGAGGGAAGCATTGACAATAGTGTTTCACCGGTTATACACAGGGTTGCTATGAGTTGGACACTGACTCGATGGCACCTAACAACAACAACAACATGTGTCTAGGAAGTAAAAAGAATGTATTTTGATAAAGCAAAGCTTACCGTTGTCATTCATTGCTCAGCTGAAATCCAAATGATATGATGAGGTGGGTAAAAAAGTGCTGGGAGAAAGTCTGGAGATTTCCATGGCTCTCCTGGTCTTTCTGAGAACTGTCAGCCTGAGAGCCCAGTCCACCTTCTCCAGATGGCTGATTCAGTAGGCCATCAGAATTTATTTTAGACTGATGAGAGAGGGGCAAAGACACCCTGTTAATGCCAATCTGTCTTTCCCAATGATTCCCCACAAACTGGGTGAGAAGGAAGAGATGGACACTTTGTAAGCTGCATCTCAAGAACAGATATTCAATGGGAGGGTGCAGAGATTTGAGCCTGTCTCCAAACTCAGTCTTTAGGCTAGACCATTCTAAACATGCTCCAGAATTCTGCCTTGAACGTCTGCTATGATGGTATCAGCAACCTGGTATTTGATTCAAACAAACAAACAATGCATTTTCTGCTCATCTGTTGAGTTTATGCAGAGTTCTTATAGTCATGACAGATTTTTTCTGTTATGATTTTCTAAACAATAGTGTAAAAACTCTTTATATTGCATTAGGTATTATAACTAAGATAGAGATAATGCAAAGTATATAGGAGAGTGTGCATAGATTATATGTGAATACTATGATATTTTATATAAAAGACTGGGACATCTGGAGATTTTGGTATCCACAAGGTACTGGAATTAATCCCCGGTGGACACCAGAGGAAGACTATACTTGGATGATTATAAGACCAAGAATTTTGTTTGAGGAAGAGGCTGAGAATTTTTCTAGACTGATGCTTACTCCTATAAAAATAGATGCTGATGTGTTCATAGATTGAGCCAAGAAAGGAATATGGGCCCATATGTCTTCTCTCCTCACCATGGTTGAGAGAATGGTTTTCTCCACATTCCAGTGTACTACTGGCTTCAGAGAGGTCTGAGGGACCCTGTGCACTCTAGTCACACAGCCAGCTAGTATCAGCTGGAATACACTTCTGAGACCATTAGATTACTTTTTTCTTCATTCCTTTTTCCTATTGTAGAGTAAGACCACCTTGTTTATTACCATCACCTTCACCTTCTTAGCCAAATGGATTACACAGACTATCAGGCTAATAAATATGTAACAACAAACACAAGGCTTCATTCTTTTTCTTCACAGAGTGATGGATTGAACAGTGGCTTAATGCTCTTGAGAAAAAACTGACTGGCATTCACATTAGTCATAGGGACCATTGGATTTTAAGTTGAGAAGTCAGATTCTGTATCCTGGCTGTGCCACTGCATGTTATTCGGGTTGGTAAGGTGATTTAAATTCTCCATGTCTTGTAGACCAATGGAACAGAAGAACAGGTACAGAAATAAACCAATGTAGCTCCAGCCACCTGATGTTTGACAAAGGTGCCAAAAATATAAGTTGGAGAAAAAAAAAAAAGCCTCTTCAACAATGGTACTGAGAAAACTTGATATCCTCATGTAGAAACCTGAAACTGGATCGCTCTCTATCTCTCTCATCTTGTATAAAAACCTGTTCAAAATAGACCGGAGACAACCTACGAGCTGAGACTTTGAAACTGTTAAAAGAAAGCATAGGGAAAACAATTCAAGACATAGGCATAGGCAAGAACTTTCTTTAAAAGACTCCAATAGCACACAAAACAATAGCTAGAATTGACAAGTGCAACTACATGAAATTAGAAAGCTTTTGCACAGAAAAGGACAGAGTGAAGGGACAGACTGCAGAATGGAAGAAAATATTTGCCAGCTATATATAAGTCAAGAAACTAATAACTAGAATATACAAAGAGCTCAAAAATTAAATTCCAAAAGTAAAGTATCTGATAAAAAATGGACAATTGAACTTCACAGAGAGTTCTCAAGAGAAGAAATACAAATGGCCAATAATCATATGAAAAATGTTCAATAACCTTACCCATTAGAGAAATGCAAATCAAAACTACATTCAGATACCATCTCACCCCAGTCAAAAAGGCTAGCATCAGCAGAACAAACAACAAATGCTGATGAGAATGAGGGGAGAAAGGAACCCTAGTACGGTGCTGGTGGGGAGTGCAGGTTTTTGCAGCCACTATGGAAATCAGTATGGATGTTCCTCAGAAAACAAAAGATAGAACAGCCATATGACCCAGCAATACCACTCCTGCATATATATCCAAAGGAATATAAGTCAACATACCATAGAGATACCTGTTCAACCATGTTTATTGTGGCCCTATTCAGAATAGCCAAGACATGGAATTAACCTAGGTGTCCATTAACAGAAGAGTGGATAAGGTAAATGTAGTATATATACACTGTGGAGTTTTATTCAGCCATAAGGTAGGGTGAAATTATTACATTTGCTGGAGATCATCATTTTAAGTGAATAAAGCCAGACTCAGAAAGATAGACATCACATGATTTTACTCTCATATGTGGATGTGAGATTCCAATATATTTTTTTCATATTAAAATACGTTAGTCATAAAAGTAAAAAGGAGCCTATATAATGGAAGAAAAAGGACTAAAGAGAAGGGGAATGGGGCACCAAGAAAAGGTAATTGGGGAAGACAGAGAAACATGACATTTTGCCTTCAAAGCAAAATCTATCTATCTATCTATCTATCTATCTATCTATCTATCTGCTGTGGTTGTTGTTAGGTATTGTCAAGTCAGTGTCCCACTCATAGTGACCCAATGTACAACAGGCAAAAGAGTATTGTTAGTGCTTCTCTGCTATTCATAGAGTTTTCAATGGCTTATTTCTTTTTGGGAATGGGTTACCATGTCCTTCTTCCAAGCCTACAGCACCTGGTATTCCCAGGTGGTCTCCCATCCAAGTACTAACCAGCCCCAACCCTGCTTAACTTCCAAGATCTGATAAGACTGGGCAACACAGTGCTACTGCTGCAAGTACACACACACTCACGCACACAGGCACGCACACACACACACACGACATGCAAAACATGCAAATAGAAGGGAACACTGGTGGAGAGGAAGGAAATGGGAGTGGAGGGTCATGACAGGGTAATGGGGGTGAATATGAGGAATGTATGCATGTATGGAAATATAATGAAACCTATTAAGTTGTACACAAAAATATTACCAATGAAAACATAAATCCTCCATGTTTCAGTTTCATTATCTCAAAAACACAGATAAGCATAATTATTTTACTTTTTGATTTTCATTCAATTATATTCATTGAAACATCAACTATGATCACTTAGTATCTTTGTTATTTTACTTCCTTATTGTCTACTCTCTACTTTCCCTCTCTCTCTCATTGTCTTCCTGTATCCTCCTTTATTCTTTCTCTCTCTTCTTCCCTCTCTCCCTCCCTAACTGCTTTCTACCTTTTCTTCCTTCTTTTGGCCTCCTTTTAAAAAGTTTTAAGTAAAAATTGTATGTACTTGGGCCTGGGAGTGCATCACAGTGGCAGAATGCTTGCCTCATATAGGTGACACTCTGTGTTTGATCCTCAGCACTGTCACAAACTTGTAGGTATTTAAGGTGCACAATGTGATATTTTAATATTGATACACATAGTGAAGAGAATGCTACATTCAAGCTAATTAATATAAACATAGACCATTTTTGATGGTAAGAATACTTAAGATCTATGTCTTACCAAGGTTAAAATGTACAATTCCCTGTGCTGCACATTGGTCCTTAGAAGTTGTTCATCTTTCCTAACTGAAACTTTTCACACTTTAACCCATAACCTCCCACTTGCCTACTTCTCTGTCCCATGGTAGTCATTATTCTATTCTCAGCTTCTTTGAATTTGACTTTTTTAAAGATTCCACACATAGAGTGGGTTTGGGCAGTATTTCCTTTCTGTATCTGGTTTATTTCACCGTACATGATGTCTTTTCTTTATTTAGACTCCCCAAGGGTCTTTGGTACCTCTCACCTCCATTTCACTCCCAATTCTGAATCAGGCCTCTTATAATCTACTCTCCTGGGAAAGGGGCCATATGGTCCAGGTTCCAGGTGCTTAACAAAAGCACTAAATCATGTGAGCAGTGGCAAGGAAATGGGGTCCAGTGGAGCATTCAACACTATATTGTATCAAACAGCAAGAAACAGCATCAGTACAACCTGCTGAAGCTGGTGAGTCTCAAGGTGGGGCTGAAAAATTTTGAGGAAAGAGACACTGAGGAGTAAGGGGTATACAGGCTTATGTTATGGACATGAGATAGAACTCTTTTTAATATGCCTGGTGTAGTAGACACCAACCCTGTGAAGGTACTTAGATCTTTGTCCACGAGACGTTGACCTAGATCTTTCCTTTCCCTCAGAGTTAGGGCTGAATCTTTTGTGGCTTATAGACCCAAAACTTCTGTAGGCTCAGACCTTTATTCATATCTCAGCTAGGAAAACATAGCTCTGTGCCTAGCTGGGTCAGACTCTTCCTTTCTTATGTAATCTAAATTCATCTGCAAGGCAAGAAGACTGCTCCGTCTTCTAGGGAGTCATAGTGGGCTTGGATCTCTACTGTTATTTTGATTGGTTCAATTCCTGTCTGATTTTCCCAAACTGTTGATAATACCTGGTTACAGGCCGTGCATTTTGTTCGTTGATGCCTAGAACACTCCTTGTGAATGTCATTCTGCAAGTATGAACTGATGAGTTGGAATATTGAAGATCAAAGCAATGCCCCAGATGGCCAGCAATTCCCTATTATTCAAAATCAGAGTCCTTGGTTTCACTGAGGTGAAGAGTGAGGAGAAAGGGGAGAGGGTTTCCACTGTTAATGAATTTAAAATGGACTATAAAACAAAACTGAAAGTACATTATTGTCTGGAAGAATCTATCAGTGGTATTGGAGGTTTCCAGAAAGACATATTTCCTCCTTCTATTATTTAAAAAATTGGAGACCTTCTTGACTTTTATTATGTCTCATTGGCCTTTGAATACTATGTTTCTGTGTGGTCTTCCATATCCCCCAAATATATCCTTTCTTCTCCAAGTGTGTGGCTACACTATTCAGGACATACTCCAAATCTTCCCTACCTTCTGTGATACTCTTTTGACCTATCTGCTCTTACCTGAAAGGTTTCTGTACCTACAAATTTCATATGTTGAAATCTTAACTTCCAAGTTGGTGGTATAAGGATGTGGGGGCTTTAGAATATGAATACATCATGAAGGTTCAAGATTGTGATTAATACCCTTATAATAAAGACAACAGGGAGATAGCACTTTCTTCCGTGTGAGGACATGTTTAAAAATTATTGTCTGTTAACCAACAAATGGGCCCATACCAGACACCAAATCTGCTGGCCCCTTTATCTTAGACTACTCCATTTCTAGAGCTGTGAGAAATAAATGTTTGTGATTTATAAGCCATGTTGTTGTTGTTGTTGTTGTTGTTGTTAGTTGCTGTCGAGTCAGTATCCAACTCATAGCAACCCTTACAGGGTTTTCAATGGCTGATTGTTTCGGCATTACCTTGGGAGTGGATTGCCAGGTCCTTCTCCCATTTTTGCGGTGCTAGGAATTGAACTCAGGACCTCAGAGACCACAGTGCAGCACTCTACCAACTGAGCTAAATCCCAGCCCTATAAGCCATGTAGTTTATAGTATTTTGATATAGCAGTTCAAATGGACTGCAGTACCACCCAGAGCAAACCACTTCCCTTTTCAAATGTTCTATGGTTCCCTACAGTGTATCTGATAGGATGGTACCTATTCTCAGACAGTCATTGGACACCCTATGAAGGCCTCTGTGAGTTGGACCCAACTGGATGGCACCTAACAACAACAAAAAACTCTAAGACATATCTCTAAGGATGCTCACAAGGATGACACTGGTTACATTAAACATTGTCTCCTGAAACTCTACTCTCCATCTCCTTTGCCTGAAAAACTTAACATCCATCGGCTCCTAATGCCTGATCATTAATCATTATTTAACACCCATCGAGGTAGGTCTTTTTGCTCTTACCTTTGCCTAAAAGAGCCCTCCCTCTCCTCTTTCTGTATCTTTCTCTGATTCTCTTAGCTTGTCATATCTTCTGGCCTATGGACTTCAGGAAATCAAAGCCCTTTTTCCTCCCACTGTAGCACCTGAATTTAGGTATTATTTGTTCTATTTCATAAATGAGAAAACTGACACCATAGTTTAAATAGCTTTGGAAATCACAGAATGAGTTGGAATCAGAATTGACATTCATTTCTGACTGGGGCTATTTTTGTATCACACTGTTTCATTCATCTTTACTTTGTTTCTTTCCCACTGTCTTATGATCATATTTATAAGAGCTATAACTCTACTGAATTATATGTTTGCAAGTCAACTTCCTCTTTTGTTTTAGCTCTCAGAAGATGGCAGTTTTTTCTCCATCCATGCTCTGTACTAGAATGAAGACCAGGTATTAAGAAAACAGTGACTATTTTTGGACTTGTTCAAATTGATCAAGTCACTCTGAGGAACCATACTTGAAGTTATTGGAAGGAAGATGCCATCTTAGAAAAGGTGAGTATGTTTCCTATCCATCACCTCTTTTAGATTCAGACTGAAGGTTGTTTTCCTAATCACACATGTAATTATAGGGCAAAGTTGATACAGAATTTTCCTTATTCCGGTTTAGACCCTGAATCCTGCCTTTATCATAAGGCCCTATGATGGATATTAGATGGGTTTTTTGTTTGTTTGTTTGTTTTTCCCTCCTAGTATGTATTATATAATATATTTTTGGAAAGCCTGTATGTTCAAAGTCCTTCAATCAACTCAATACCTTTGTCATCTTTGGGAGCTAGAGTCTGATGCCTTATCATATACTCCTCAACCTTCCTAGCAGAGATGTGTCCAATGGCACAGGTGTGCAGGATCAATAATTTCAGCCATATGGATTATATGCCTCTGGGGCTCTCTCTCTCATCCTGCCATAACTCCCTGGCTTGTTACTGCTTCTTTAGCTGTGCCAGCCATTACCATGACCCTTTTTAGTACATGTCCACTTGGTTTTCACTTAATTATGAGAGAAAACAGATAGTAGCTAACAAAAGAAACAACAGGAATCACAGCAGATAAGTTCTCAGGATGTGTATCTCATTTGCTAGAATAAATGAATTTTGTCCATAAGAAAGCATTGACAATTTTTCCTGCCAGATAGTGGGTTCATGTATTATTTATTTCCATAAAATTAACCCATTAACTAGCTTACTCTAGCTTTTGTTGTTGTTAGATGCTGTTGAGTTGGGTCCGACTCATGGCAACCCTATGTATACAAAATGAAACACTATTTGACACTGTGTCATGCATACAATCTTTTTTATGTTTAGGCCCTTTGCTGCAGCCACTGTGTCAATCCCTTTAGTTGAGGTTTTCCTTTTTTTTTTTTTTTCTTTTTTTTTGTGTTGACCTGCCACTTTCCCAAACATGATGTCCTTCTCTAGGAACTGGTCCCTTCTGACAGAATGTCCAAAATATCTAAGATGTAGTCTAGCAATCCTGGCTTCTGAGGAGCACTCTCATTGCAATTCTTCCAGTGAACCTCAACTATCATATATTCTCAATTTTAATCAGTACATTTCCAGTAGTTTTAGAGGGCTAAAATATCAGATGTGGATTAGAATTGCATGTGGATTAGATTTGTAGTAGAGAGCTAGTTTTTGGAAAAATTACAGAACCTTTGTGCATGCCATAAACCAATGCAATGCAATAATTCATTATTTCATTTATTATTATTATTTACCAATTATTTACCACACTCATTGTCATTGCTTATAACTAAAATGTTATTATTGCTCTCCATCACTTCACTATTATACTCATTCAATTTCCTGCAGACAAGGAGATTTTGAAGGAAAGGAGCAGATTAGAATTATGAGTTAACTTTGTTCTGTTTAAGGATTCACCAAACATGAGTGAGGATTAGATTTGGGAATATATGGCATTTTGAACTTTTTTAAAAAGGTACATTGTTATAGATCTCAAAGTGGTCTCTTATGAGATTTATGATCTTATTATAACCATTGAGATACTATACCTTTACTAAGTATTCTTTACTAGGAAGTGAAATTAATTTTAAAGAAAACAGTTTCAGAAGCTCATAATAGATAGGGAAGAAGAAAGAAGAATATTCTGAGAGTAGGCCAAATCCTAGTCATATAAGCTTCTAGCAAAGTCTTCTGTTGTACACCTAAGCTGAGAACTCCAATTGTGTCAAATATCTTTGCATTATAAATGTGTATTCTGACCTTGGGTATGAAAAAACAAATGCTTGGAAGATTCCTAAGATAAAGCATGTTTGGAGGGTTGGCATAAAGAAGAAAAACTATAGATTTGGACCACTATTAAACAAGAACAGAGAGAACTCATTTTCAGAATGCTACTCGAGAACATTGCCTTCCATGTTATCCATAGCAAGACCTGTCTTTGTTATGAAGTAAAACAATAGATGTTCAGATTTCTAAAGAATAAGCTCTCTGGAAAGTAACTGTATTCTATGCAAAACAGAACAGAGAGACATATTCTCTTCACCTTCAAAAATGCCCATGAACACAGGTAATTTCTTCATACCCCAGATCAAAAGTCATTTCTACTCCAGGCAATTGGACACTTGCTTTCATCCTGCATTTTGAAAATGGTACTATCGCCAGGGTCCAACACAGCTATTTATTTTTTCTGTTTGAGAACCAGCTTTGTATTTCCTTTTCTATTTTACCCTGTTAACAAAATACCTAACATAAGGGAAAATTTTTCCCATGTGGATAGTAATCACTCCTGGTTTCCAGAATAGAAATTTTCTTTTGTGTAAAGAAGAATGGAGAGAAGCTAGATACTCTGCTCATGTCCTTGTTTTCTCCAAGTGTTCTCACTGCTAGGGTTGTATTACTCTCTGATTCTCTTGAGAACTTTATTCCACCAAATAGTTCCTTTTTCTCTTTATTCACTAATTATTAACACCACTTGAATATTCTTAATCTAAATTTTAGTCTTATGCTTAGGTCTCCCCCCTTTATATGCTAATACTTCTTTGTCTTATTCCTTTTTTCTTCAAAGAAAAACAACCATCATTTCACTTTCAATTTGAATTTTCTTCTAATTTCTAGGCATATTATATTTTGAATGGTTTTTGGAAAACTCTATTTGGATATTTTGAAAATATCTCAGGTATAAAATTCCAAATATACCAAAGAATTAGTTTCTTATTCTTAAGACTTTTTCTTTTTCCTATGTCCCTCTAATTTCTCAGTAAAATTTTCACTCTGTCTGCAACACAAACTCAAAAATAGAAAATCATCTATACCACTGTGACTTGATACTTAAGACCCCCTTTTTTATACTCCAGGCAACTGAGCACTTGCTTTCATCCTGCAATTAAAAATGGTATTATAGTTGGGAGTCCAACACAGCTACTTATTTTTTTTTCTATGAGAGACCTAACTTTGTATTTTTTATTCTGTTTCATCCTGTTACCAAAGTGTTTAAAACAAGGGCACATTTTTTCCCCGTGTGGATAAGACTCTTGGTTCCCAGAATAGAAATTTTCTTTTACGCAAGAAGAATTGAGAGAAGGTAGATACTATGCTCGTGTCCTTGTTTTATCCAAGAGTTCTCACTACTAGTGTTGGATTAATCATCTCTGATTCTCTAGAATGTTATTCCACCAAATAATTCCACTCTGTCTTCAATCATTAATTATCAACACCACTTGAAAATTCTTAATCTAAACTTTAGACTTATGCTTAGGTTTCCCCCCTTAGTTTATATGCTAATACTTCTTTCTTTCTCTCTTCAAAGAAAAACAAGCACATTTTCATTTTCAGACTTGAATTTTCTTCTAATTTCTAGGCAAATTATATTTTGAATGATTGTTGGAAAACTCTATCTGGACATTTTGAAAATATCTCAGGCCTAAAGTTTCAAATATACCAAAAATTCTTTTCTTATTCTTGAGATTTTTTCTTTTACCCTTCTCCATATAATTCATTCTTTCTTTCACACAAGCTCAGTAATAGAAAGTCATCTATAGCACTGTGATTTGATATTTAAGACCCTCTTTCATTCATATTTCTTCACTTTGTTCTACACTACACTTTGTTCTACATTAGTTTGATCACAACACTTGCATAACTGGACAATGATTAAATAATGAATGTTCTTTCTTTACTCATCTCCTACATGTAAATCTTAAAGACTTTGATTTTGGAATGTCTCTTGGTATAGAGAAGAGAATCATTATCTAAGGATACGGTAGGGGCTGGGTACAGTTTCAGAGACATAAGGCAGCTCAAACGACACTCTTGATTGCTCACTGAGATAGTAGAACAAGGAGCAGCCCCTAGGAGGCCTAGGAACCACCCTGGCCCATAGACATTCTCGTAGTGAAATGTCTGAAGCTAGGCTTCCTCAGAACAGGAAAAAAAAGGATTCATAGCACATCACACAAGGTCCTGTGACATCAGCTCATCTTTGGATAGTATTCCTAAAACAGATGCTCATAGCCTGACAGAGCAGAGTATGTCAGGAAATTTACATAGTGGACTGAAGACAGCCATGCTGATCTGTGTTCTAGGTGCAGAAAAGTACAGTTGGACTCAACTTCAAAATTCCTAGAACCTCCCGGGCTCTCTCCACTTTCTGCCCAGGATAATAATCTTTCTCTTGCCTTCTAAGTTTCAAAGTGTGTTCCTCTTTTAGAGTGCCCCTCAAAGATCCTGCTTTTTTTTTTAAATGCATCATAGCCCAATGGTATTTTTTTCATATTCCCCTTGGTGTGCTCTTCAGATTCTGTCAACACAGTACAGTCACAGACCTGTTCAAAATACCAAATCAGAGCAAACACTTTTGAATCTTCACAAAGAGAAACAACAACAAGTAATTCAGGACACAATGGTACACAGTATGCCTTTAAAGTGAAGTCCTGTTTGAGGCAGGAAAAAATTATTGCCCATGACAGGATGTAGTGCTGCTCTTCCTCTAATCCAGAACTTCCTGAAAAATGAAAAGAAGGAGTGATGAAGCCAGACTCTGCCCTGTTCTGTGGTATAGAGGATTGGGGTTTCCTTGGACCTAGATAGAGTCAGCTAAGCAGAGCACTCTGTATCGCTGTCTCTCCTAAAACCCAAAAGAAAGTGATTGTGCCTCTCAGTGTTAAGTAGTGGAGGGGTAAGAAGCCAGGGCTTTCTGGTCAGCGTCCATGGGCTGCAATCCTGGATTCAGCACTTATTAGATCTTTAATCATGATCACACTACTCTTGTCCTTCTCTTTGTTCATTTGTAAAATTAGCATAACAGGGGTTGTTGTTGTTAGGTGCCGTCAAGTCGGTATCTGACTCATAGCGACCCTCATAGGGTTTTCAATGGCTAACTATTTCAGGATTGCCTTGGGAGTGGATTGCCAGGTCCTTCTCCCATTTTTGTGGTGCTGGGAATTGAACTCGGGACCTCAGAGACTGCAGAGCAGTGCTCTACCAACTGCGCTAAATCCCAGCCCCCATAACAGGGGTAGTTACTCCTCATTATTGTTTTTTTTTTTTTACATAATGACCTAGTAGGATTTACTGAAGGAATACCATGTTCCTTCAGTATTTTTTAAAAGGATGAAATGAGATAATCAATGTAAAGCATTCAGCATAGTGCCTAGCATATGACATGTGCTCAGAGAAATGTCAATGATTATTGATGAGGAAGATGGTGACTTTAAACTTCTTTGGTACAGGTTTGGATGCAATGGAAACTCAAGTTCTAGTAAACACAGAACATTTACTTTGTGTAACTACATACTTCAGTCCATCATAATAATGTACTCTGAATTTCCAGCTTGATTGGGGTAATTTCCATGGCATATCCCAAGAATTATTCCACTGCTCCGGTCTCTGAGTTCCTGCTCATCTGCTTCCCTAACTACCAGAGCTGGCAGCACTGGCTGTCCCTGCCCTTCAGCCTGCTCTTCCTCTTGGCCATGGGGGCCAACGCCACCCTCCTCATCACTATCTGGCAGGAGGCCTCTCTGCATGAGCCCATGTACTATCTGCTCAGCCTCCTCTCCCTGCTGGACATTGTGCTCTGCCTCACTGTCATCCCCAAAGTCTTGTTCATCTTCTGGTTTGAAAACAAATCCATCAATTTCTCTGCCTGCTTCCTCCAGATGTTCATCATGAACTGCTTCCTGACCATGGAGTCCTGCGCATTCATGGTCATGGCTTATGACCGCTATGTGGCCATCTGCCACCCACTACGTTACCCCTCCATCATCACTGAACAATTTGTGGCCAGGGCTGCCATCTTTGTTGTGGTCAGGAATGGGCTTCTTTCGATGCCTATCCCCATACTTTCTTCCCGGTTGAGGTATTGTGCAAGAATTATCAAGAACTGCATCTGTACTAACCTGTCTGTGTCCAAACTCTCTTGTGGTGATATCACCTTCAATCGTCTCTACCAGTTTACAGTAGGTTGGATGCTGCTGGGCTCTGACTTCATCCTTATTGCTCTCTCCTATTCCTTTATCTTGAAAGTTGTGCTAAGGATCAAGGCTGAGGGTGCTGGGGCTAAGGCCCTGAGCACGTGTGGTTCCCACTTCATCCTCATCCTCTTCTTCAGCACAGTCCTGCTGGTTCTGGTCATTACTAACCTTGCCAGGGAGAGAATTCCCCCAGATGTCCCCATCCTGCTCAACATCCTGCACCACCTTATTCCCCCATCTCTGAACCCCATTGTTTATGGTGTGAGAACCAAGGAGATCAAGCAGGGAATCCAGAACCTGCTGAGGAGATTACAAGAGGTAAAATGGGTGAAGCCTGGCTTGAGGGGTAAAAATTGATCATGGAAAACAATTTTCATGATACATAGAAAACTTAAATACTTTCTGCAAAAGTAAGTTTAATTTTTACCTTCCTTGATGTTGACTATGGAATGTTCAATGCTGAATCCTGTTTTCTTTCTTTCTTTTTTTTCTAAGCATGCCTTGATAGTAAATGTAAAGGAAATAAAGTTTCATAATTCACAGTTCAGTGCTTTTTAAAATAAATTATCTGATGATTTGGAAAAGAGTTACATGTATTTTTTAAAAATTTACTCAATGTAGAGCATACCCAATTTGTATGATTACAAATGCTATATTTTAAAAAAACATCTTGTTTGTGCCTAAATTTCTTAAAATGTTCAGTGTATAGCTCTAGCTTTTAATTGTGTAATAATGATATCAAAATAAGACCTGATATGCTTTTCCTGACTAATTTAGGTTAGTTCCATGCCAAAGTAAAGTCACAAATAAATACTATGAAAAGGGTAAGAGAGGAGAGGAGTGACTAGGTTCAAGTTTGGTTATTGCATTTTGTAGCACTGAAGAAAATCTTAGTTTTTTGCATTCTGAATTTATCTGGATGTTTTTGCTCCCCTTATCTTTGTGAAAAAGACTTGTCCAGCAATAATTATAGGAGCTTTGAGAGATACACTTTGTCATATAAAGAATAAATGTGATTCCAAAAATTGTAAATGCTTCCCATTTCCGTGAATTGTTTAACATACACTTATGGGTTAGATCCCCTGATTCTCCCTAAAATAGCTCAGCCAGGTGTTGTCTTATGACAAAAATGAGTCTCTTGTGGAGGTCAAGAAGTTGACTCCAGAACTTTGGTTGTATGTAGAGTAAATGACATGTGCTGTCAGTTCAGCCCCAACCTCTGCCTAATTTTATTAACATTTTTATTTAGCATAGCTTATTTGGAGTATGAATTTACTGCAGTTCTTTCCTTATTTATAATGATGTTGTAAATTTTAAGATGATTCATATTTGTGTGTGTCTATGTGCTTTAACAAAATGTGTTGTACTTTTCAGATATGCTTTACCATTGTCTGACTTCATACTCTCCTGCCTAACTTTTCCATCATATTTCATGGACTATCTACATCTCACTCTTTCATGATTTTCTGATATATACAGTTAAATTTTCTTTCTCATTCTGCTTTCAGTCCTGTTTTGTTAATCTTCAAATCCTGTCATGGGTCACCATAGTTTTTTGAAGGATCCGGTGATCTGAGTTAGTGAGTTTGTTGATCAGGGATAAGTATGTTTTACTCTTTGCAATTCTCATCATGATCCAGCTCTGAAAATACTGAGGAATAGATATTGATTGATATGTTCTGGTGTTAATTTACAATAGGGACAAGCCCCTTTGGGATAGTAATTGAGAGCTTCCTATATTATTTTATAGGAGTCATTAGAAAATGCCTCCCAGTATAGCTGACCTAGGATTACCTAACTATTCTTAAAGGAGTTATAAACTAATATATAATTTCTATAATATTGTCTCTCATTAAAACAATAGATTTTATCTCTCCTATGTTTTAAGACATAATTTAAAGGCTAATTCTAATCCAACACAAAAATTCTCAAACATTCTTCTATTCAACCATTCTGCTAGTCACCTCTTAGGTCATTTTCCTGAGTTTATGCCCCAATCTACTGATATTTTTCCTTTAAATCTATGCTCAAGTATTCTCTTAGGAGAACCTAACACTTCTGTCTTTGCTTGCTGAATTATGCCCATTCTAGAAGTTTCAGTTTAAATTACCTACTTCATGATGCCTTCCTTTTAATTCACCTCAATGAAATTAACCTGAATACTTTGAGTTTATATACATCTCATTCTTATATTAGACTATAAATTCTTCCAAGTTCTTATATTAGACTATAAATTCTTCCAAGTCTGATGAGAAGTTTTATTCATCTTTTTACACTATATACTTCAGAGCTGCTAAAACAGTGATTTACATATTGTTATTTTTTGTTGAATAAAAGTGAATGACATGTCGCATCTTATTTCCTCCGAATACTTCTTAAAGAGTTAGGTTGTTTAATACTATATTCTCCAAAGCACCTTATGACAAGATTTATATTTCAATACAATCCCATATACCATAGAGCATAAAACTGCTGGTCTAGTGAGGAAACTTATTTATTTAAATCCCGTGCACACCAATTTGGCCATCTATAAGATGTATGACTTTTGACTTATTGATCTCAATCTGAGTTCATTTTGTCATTTTAGAATGAATGTCCTTTTATTATGTGATTTTTCTGATTGTTGAGTATCTTCAAAGACCTAATTCATGAAAAGTTTCTCAGCCAGAGCCTCAAACATGCTACTAACTAATAGATGGGAACTCATTGTATTATTTTCTCAGCACATTGCTTTTCTAATGCCCTCCAAACAGCAAGCACTCTACCAACTGAGATAAACCACAGCTTCATTCAGTTAATGGTCAGCAGTTAATAGGTGACTTTCCCAAGTGCTCATTGCCTGCTGCTCATGGCTGAGGTCTACACAGTTGCCAAAACGATATTGTCTCTCCTATAGGTCAAAAGATACAAAGATGCTTTGGGTTACCTGTGCTCATGATTTCCACTCACTAAAATATTGTACCTGCACAAACATACTCACCTGCCTACACCTCCATACATATCTGCACAAACCTATACAACTTCCAATAATGAAGGAGAATCTGTGCATTTAAAACACAAAGAAGAGGAGAAAATAGAGGCTTAGAGCACTTTCCAGAGCATCTTATATATTTGTTATGGAATTGTCATTTTTGGAACAGTTCATACTTTACCACTTTGTCATTTTGTATAATTTTCCTCTACTTAAAGGAATTACTTTTTTTTTTTTTTTTTTTTTTTTTTTTTTTTTTTTTTTTTTTTTTTTTTTTTTTTTTTTTTTTTTTTTTTTTTTTTTTTTTTTACAATTCTTGGTTTCTGTTGATGAATGATTTCCACTTTTTAGTATGTCTGAAAAAGATTTCTGCACGAGGCACGGTGGTACATGCCTGTAATCCCAGCGGCTTGGGAGGTGGAGGCAGGAGGATCGCAAGTTCGAGACCAGAGGCAGTCTATGTAATTTAGCGAGACCCTGTCTCAAAAAGTAAAAAAATGGGCTGAGGGTGCAGCTCAGTGGTCCAGCACTTGTAAAGCATGCAGGCGTGAGGCCCTGGGTTCAACCCCCAGTACCTCAAAAAAAAAAAAAAAAAAAAGATTTCTTTTTCCTTAATTTGTAAGATATATTTTCACTAAGTATGGAGTTCTGGACTGATAATATTTTTAGTAATTTAAAGTTACTGTTCCACTGTATCTTCATTCAAATCTTTTATGACAAGAACTCTGTTATTCTTAACATTTTTCCTCTGTGACAAATTTGTCTTTTTCCCCATGGCTGCTTGGAAGATTTTCTCTTTATCATTGGTTTTGAGCAATTTGATTATGATGTGTCTTGTGATTTTCTTTAGGTTTCCAGTGCTTGGTGTTGAATTCTCATGAGATCTTTATGATCTTAATTATTACTTCCTTTCAAATTCTTTTTTTTTTTTTTTGAACATGGTCCCACTGTTAGCCCAGGCTGGCTTGGAATTCTCTATGTAGCCCAGGTTGGCCTTGAATTCACGTTGATCCTCCTGCCTCAGGCTCTGAAGTGCTGGGATTATAAGCATGTGCCACTACATCTAGCTCTAATTTTTTTATTTTTGACTCTGATGGTATAGTTAATTATTGGTTTTTATTTTTTATTCTTATCATTCCTATATAATATATTTATTGTCTTGGTTATACTATTAAATATAATAATTATATAACACATAAGTTTACATATAATTTACATATAGGATATGTTTTTGATTATATATTTGTTTGTAGGGACACTTTTTCTACATCCTATATAATTGCTTATGTTGCATATTTATTATCATAGGCTCAAAATTTTACATTTTGATTTTTTCCTTGGACATATAGATGATATATCTGTATATTTCTTAATTTTGTGAATTATAGATTACTCAGATATATTAATATTATTGCTTGATTGCATAATTCCATTGTGGTCACAGAACATATTATGAATAATTTTATCAGTTTGAAATTTGTTGAGTTTTTATATTTCAACATTACATTGGCTTGGTAAATGTTTTACGTGTATGTAAACAGAATATTAATTTTGTTATCATTAGGTACAATATTCTATACATATCAACTGGCTTAGGTTTGTAAGTTAGGTTCTGATTTTTTATGTCTGTATGGATTTTCTATTATCTTGTTATATGATCTTTCAGGAGAGTCTGTTGAGTTCTCTCACCATGATTCTGGATTTATTTCTAGTTTTACTTCTGTAAATTTTACTTTATTTTAATGGAAGCTGTTCTATTATGTCTTCTAAGTCATCATATGAGCACTTTGTCATTATAAAATGCTCCCTCTCTATCTCCCATAATGTTTCTTGCCTTAATGTCTTCATTAATCAGATTGGTACTTGACATTCTTCTGGTTAATGTCTTTATGATATACCTTTTCCTATTCTTTTTTCTAGATGTTATATTTAAAGTGTGTCTTTTGTAAGCAACATGAATATATTCGATCTGACAGTCAGTCTTTTACTGGAATACTTTGTCCATTTACATAAGTGTAATTATCGGTTGTCTTATAGTTACCACCTTACTCTGATATCTATCACATTACATTCCTTTTTCATATTATTTTGGATTAATTGGTTTTTTAATGTATTATTTGCTATTCTTTTGGTGATAATTCTAGAAATGACAACTTATACCATTGGCTAATTATAATCTAATTAAATGAATATTCAGGATTCTGTAAAATTGTTCCTTGTTAAGTGGTATATTTTTCCTGTGTAATGATGTTTTTAAAACTTAGTAAACATTAATAATAAAATAAATCATCATAAAATATTTGTTTTAAAATTTATTTTTAACCTGATCTCTAGTTCATCCATTTTCCTACAAACAACATGAATTTTACTTCTTGATGGCTATGTATATGCACTATATTTTTTTTATTCATTCATCTGTTGATTGACACCCAGGCTTATGCTATGACCTAGATGTTGTAAATAGGGTCACCATAAAAATGGGTGTGTAGATATCTACATTGTGTACTGACTTAGATTCCTTTAGGTATATGCCTAGGACTCATATAGATGGATCACATGACAGTTCTAATTTTAATTTTCTGAAGAATCTCTATACTGATTTACATAGAAGCTGATTAATTTACAATCTTACCAACAGTATACAAGGGTTCCCTTTCTCCTGCATCCTTGCAAACATTTGTTTCTTTCTGTTCTTTTCATGATTGCCATTCTGACTGGAGTGAGATGGGGGAATTTGCCTCCTTGAAGGATGTCTTAGATAGGTCCTCCATATCCTTGAGTGATATTTCTTATTGCAAATGACACATATAAGTTTATACAATTCTCAGTCACTTCCAGGAATACTATATGCTGATTACCACTTTAACTTCACCTGAGTTTATATGGAGAAATCTCTCATTTTACATTGGAAATGTCTGTGTATCTGCAGGGAGTAAGGAGCCCATGGGAGCAGGATTCCCAACTCAATCCTTTATCTTTCAAGCCACAGGAGAATGGCTGTTATACAGACAGCATTTTCATAAAGGCATCCAGGTGCCAAAGGCACAAGCGTAGTGCCAGTAAGGTGAGGAGCCATATATTGCCAGAAAATCACTGACTGGTCAAATTGCTGCTTAAAGAAAACTTTTTCTATAAGTATATTTGGGAACTTTCCATTAGAAAACCAGGTAAAAATGACACTTTGAGTTTGCTTTTAATTATATTCACCTTTTATTTCAAAGGATGTTATTGCATTCTGTAGATGTTAGTATGTGAAAACCTGAGCTCACTGGTATCAGCAAAACTCTACCACATTAGGGTATGGGTCAACTGAGCTCATCTTCTGTCTCTGGCAGGAAGGTCTTAGTGGAGAGGATTCCTTCTTTGATTATTGAGGCATGATATAAATGTCTGCATTTGTGCCAACTACTAGAAAGGAAAAGCAAAGATATATTTTTCTTGACCTTAAGGAGCTTTGATCTTCCTAAAAAAGGTGGCAAAGAAATATAGATTTAGACAGAAAAATAAGACTATGAAAAGGGAATGCTACAAAATTCTGAAAGAGTCAATGAGAGGAAGAGAGCTTTCAGATTGGAAGGCTGGGGATTGGCCAGAACTGTGCTTACCTAACTGAAGATAAAGGAAGAAGTGGTCAGCTTATCTGCGACTGAGCAGAGCTGTGTCTGGAGTTGGCTGAACTGAGGCACCAACCTCAGATTTAGATTAGCTTAAATCAGGCATTAGATCAGTTATCACAATTGGGGACAACTATCATTATTGAGTGCTGTCCCCAGAAAAGCAGTATCAGCATTACCTGGATATTGGTTGGAAAAGCAAACCACCTCAGACCTATAGAATTGGGTTTTGCCCAGAAATCTGTTTTAACAAGCTTCTGGGTGATTGTGATACACATTCACATTTGAGAATTCCTGATCTGGATGAAAAGGAAATCCTAACTTGAAGTCCAATATATGTATTCAAGCAAAAAAAAAAAAAAAAAAGAACTTCAGACCTTGATTGGGAGATTTTTTTGCATCTTATATCCTTGGTGCCTCCAACAGCATACTATAGTATACAACGATAGGAGAATATTTTCCCTCTGCTTCCAAAGAGAACACAGCATAGCTTGGCAGCTTCCTCACCATCCAATTCTTGGATCATTAAAAAGATACTCAAGGAGAAATGAAGCTTCAGTCGATGTAGCATCAGGTCCTGGGGCTTATTTAGGTGTTACTTAAATTCTTTATCTTAGAAGCATCATTTCCTCACTTTTCTCCTTTCTCAGAAAATTTAGAGGTTATTTTTGGTATTTACCAAATATACATTCAACAAGTCTGCTGAACAGGTGTCCTTGGTATTTATTTTTCTCACCGGTAAGTTGTTTTGTATGTTTTCTCACCACCAAATTATTTTTCACCCTTCTGCTTTGTTCAGACTTTTTCTGAGTGTCAAGCTGAAATGTCAGTGGTTATAGTAGAGCAAAATATAAAGATGCTAAGTAAGAGAATAATTGTCAAGTGCATTATGTTGCTTCCAAAAAATACATTTCAGATATATAAGATGAATAATAAGAAAAAAAAAAACCTCCAAGAAGTGTAGTTCTTTGTACGGACAAGAATGGGACAAGCAGAAGTTAATTATTTGAGAGCAAAAGAGGGAGTTCTAAGAGAAGGATATGACCCATGTGAAACACAGCAGTGTTTTATGCAAGCACAGGAATTTCTATAGATGTGACTGGATCTAAGCGCGTGCGAGTGGACTGTGGACTCTGTCTCATGTGGAGGGAGTTAGTCTTTACCCATAAAAATGTGGAAGAAATCGTTTTAATAGGGGTTTTTGTCCAATTTAAACTTTAAATGGATGATTATTCAAAATAATGTGGGATAAACTTGGGAGCCTAGAGTGGAGGCAGAAGGATCAGTTAGGAGGTTATTAAGGAAAGAGTTAAACTCCTGAATTCTTCCCTCTTTCCTTTCAGCCATTTTCAGCCTCACCTGCCAATCATGGTGTTTCCTCCCAATGACACAGGGACCCAGGTGACTGAATTCCTGATGATCTGCTTTCCAGGAATGCAGGATACACAGCACTGGCTATCTGTCATCCTGGCTCCTCTCCTGGTTTTGGCTCTTGGGGCCAACTTTGTGTTATTATTTACCATCAGGCAGGAGGAATCTCTGCATGAGCCCATGTACTACCTGCTCACTATCCTCTCTGTACTGGATGTCATCCTCTGCCTCACAGTCATCCCCAAGGTCAGAACCTCCATGGACTCTTCCTGGCTTTCAGTCACCTTTCTTTAAGCAGTACCTTCATTTCTTCTATAAATTCTCCCACCCCTGAAGTAAAATACTCAATGAATCATGTTTATCATCACATCAGATCCCTCATAGCTCTCAGATATCTATCACTCTTCCTTCTCTCTCTCTTCCTTCTTTCTTTCTTTCTTTTTTCTTCCCCCCACTTCTACCACCTCCTCCTCCCTCTTCCCTTCCCCTCCTCCCTTTTCTCCTTCTTCTTCCCCTTCTTCCCTTTCTCCTTCTCCTTCCCATTCCTCCTCTTCCTCCCCCTCCCCCTCCTCCCTCCTCCCTCCTCCTCCTCCTCCTCCTCCTCCTCCTCTTCTTCTTCTTCTTCTTCTTCTTCTTCTTCTTCTTCTTCTTCTTCTTCTTCTTCCTCCTCCTCCTCCTCCTCCTCCCCTCCTTCCCCTTCTTCTCCTTCTCTTTCCTCCTCCTCCTTCTTCTTTTTCTTCTTCTTCCTGAGGCAAGTTCTTGCTGTGTAGTCCAAACTAGCTTCAAACTTGTTATGTAGCTCAGGCTGACCCTGAACTCATGATTCTCCTGCCACAGCCTCCCAAGTGCTAGGATCACACCATTGCACCCCTATACCTGATCACTGTCATTCTTCCTCTTTTGTTGTTACTGTGTTGGGAATCAAATCCAGGGCTTTCTGCATTCTAAGAAAGCATTTAACACTGAGCTAAGGCTCTAGATCCCCTTCTATTCTTAATGTTTATGTCTTTCTAAGTTTTCATTATTTCCTAATTCACAGATCCTCTGTCAATATCAAAGTTAGTGATATTACAAGTTCCAAATTTCTTCTTGTTTCTAGTGAGATTTTCCTTGACTCCAAATTATCTCACACCTATCCACCGAGGATCTAGAATTCACTTTCTCAAATGTAATTAGATGCATATGTATGTCATATACTGAGATGGGAAGCATGCTGGAAAAAGTTTCTTGTGTGTATTAAGTGACTGGAGAGGGTCCAAATATAAGTATTGGACTTACTGAGTTTGATATTCCTATTATACATATATCATATGATAGATGTGCCTACTGGTATTTCGGTAACAATCATGGAACTCAACAGAAGTCAAGGATACAAGTAAACAATTTTTAAATGAAAAGTTGGCCTCTAGATTTAGAGAAAGAATATACTTAGACTCTGATGATTGAGATAGACATATAAGACATTTGAAATGATGCTGTCCAAGCTGCAATAATGGGGCTATGGCTTGGGGACATGGGTGGTTTTAACCAAGTGTATGAGAGTTTTCCTAGGGTTAAGAACTCTATTCAGCCAGGTGCGGTGGTGCACGCCTGTAATCCCAGTGGCTCGGAAGGCAGAGGCAGGAGGATCGCAAGTTCGAGACCAGAGGCAGTCTGCATAATTTACAGAGACCCTGTCTCAAATAAAGTAAAAAAAATGGGCTGAGGACGCAGCTCAGTGGTCCAGCACTTGCAGAGCATGCAAGCGTGAGGCCCTGGGTTCAATCCCCAGTACCACGGGGGGGGGGGGGGGGCGGAAGAACTCTATTCAGGATGTATGGGATTTTTGAGAACAATGGTTCTTTCAGGTCCTACTCATCTTCTGGTTCAACATGAAGACCATCAGCTTTGTGAGCTGCTTCCTGCAGATGTTTATTATGAATACCTTCCTTCCTATGGAATCCTCCACCTTTCTTATCATGGCCTATGATTGCTATGTGGCCATCTGCCACCCACTACGCTACCCATCCATCATCACAGAACAGTTTGTCATTAATGCAACCATCTTCATTGTGCTCCGCAATCTGCTAGCCACACTGCGCACTCCAGTGCTGGCTGCTAGGCTCAACTACTGTGCCAGCAATGTGGTGGAGAACTGTATATGTGCCAATATTTCTGTAGCAAAGCTCTCCTGTGGGGATATTCACCTAAATAAGCTCTATCAGTTTGTGAGTGTTTGGTGCCTTCTAGGTTCTGACCTGGTGCTCATCTTGCTGTCTTACTGCTTCATCCTGAAGGCTGTTCTATGTCAGCAGTCAGGGAGTGCTTTCACCAAGGCTCTGAGTACTTGTGGTTCACATCTCATCCTTATACTTTTCTTCTATACGCTGCTGCTAGTCTTCATCTTCACAAACAAAGCAGGAAAAAAGATACCCTCAGAGGTACCCATTCTTCTCAATGTCCTGCATCATCTCATCCCACCAGCTCTCAACCCCATTGTGTATGGAGTACGAACTCAGGAGATAAAGCGGGGAATCATCAGACTACTCAGGTGCTAGTGCTGAGAAATATGACTCACAGAAAGACTTTGTAGAAGGGATTGTAGAAGTCTGGACATGCTTTATTGATGGTTTCCTCTGAACACTACAAAAGACACCATATAACATTTATGATGTTGCCTTCATCTTGCATTTGAATATTCTGAACTATAAGCACAATATTTGTCCTCCCTTCCCCTCTATCAACATGTGATGAACACATTTTAAGAAGTATCTATTAACGTTATTAATTCTGGCTCTAAAAACCATGATCCTTCAATTACCTAGTCATTAAATGTATTTAACACCTTATTCTTTATAATTTTGAAGTTTTTTGAGACAGACTCTCCATATGTAGCCCAGTCTGGCTTTGAATTCACAATCTTCCTTCCTCAGCCTGCCAAGGGCCTTGGCTACTGGATCCTAGACTATATACTGTGAATATTGTTGTTATTGTTGTTATCAAGTTGCATGAGGAAGCATTTTCAATAGGTCGTGGGGTCTATAAATAGGATTGAGAACTTTCTTTCAATAAACCACATTAAAGTGATAATGGCTTGGACCATAGGAGTGAGTGAAAATAGAAATTATGACAGAAGATTTTCAGAGAACTCATATTCAGGCTGAAAAAGTGGAAAGGATTAAAGGTTGACTCCAAGGCTTTTAGCACAAAAATCTAGAATGGTGAAGTTGCCATTAACTGAGGAACCAGTTTGCTATGGGATATCAGTACAGCATCATTAGGTCCTGAAGTTCCTTTCAGACTTGACAGTGGCGGACTTGACCACTAAACTCCTCCCTATGACTATCAGAAGCAATTATAAGACATCTAAGTGAAGAGAAAAAAGTAAGCATCCAGACATATGCTATTTGTCAAGGGTCAGACTTAAGCTCAATATAGAAGTTTAAGTCATCAGGGTATAGGTGGTATTTAAATCCCACTTAGAAATTTATCTGGGGTCATTAATTATCCACTAATTTCAATATCTTTCTTCAGGAAACTTTTTAAATTGTTGGGTACCCTGAATCCGCAATTGTTTGCCACTACCAACTGATTGCAAGCTCATTAAAGTTAGCAACAGTTTTCAATCCTTCTTTGCATCTGCAACATCTAGCACTGTGTTTGGTATATAATAAGTGCATAAACAGATCAGTGATTCATCAAGTATTTAACTCAGGCTAGATGATCCAGACTCTGGGAAGTATTCTGACTGTGAACTTCCAGGCATTTTCATTTTGGGATTAAAAGGCAGGAATGCATGATTTTGGGTTTAGAAGGACTTTCCCTAAATGGAATTGTTATTTCTTCCATCAGTAATCCTGGTAACATGTCAATCTGAAAACAAAATTAAGACTTAAATAGTATATAAAGAGGAAATACTCTGTCTATTGAGGGCTATAAATATTTGGCCCAGAAGTAATGAATCCTGCCAATGAAAAGGAATATAAACTTTCCATAGGGAGTTGGATACAAGTGGACCTATAAATGACGTGGATATCTAAGTAGTCCTTCAGGCAGGCTTGGGTTTTGATCAGTAAATAAAACCACAAATTGTAGATTTTGCAAGTTATCCCTAATATAATGCTTAAATTTCCTATCTGGTTTCAATTGTTATTGAAGAAATGTGAGAAGTGTTCATGCCTATGCTTGTAGAGAAGCATGTAGGAGGCTCAGTAGTGTGAGTGATGACTATCTTAAGATAGTCAGTGTTTCACAGACTCTTAGAATTAGAAATGGAGTTTAAAACAATTACTTTACTGCTTTTATGCAACAGGCAAGGATCCTGATACTGAGAGGGGCTCCTGATTTGTTCCTAGCCACACATCTCCTTAGTGGTTGGGCAAAGTCTGGAATGCAGAACTTGTAACTCGCCATTTCAGGTTTTCTCTTTTTAGAGTCATTTTATACACTTATGTGTACTTCATTTCTTTCCAGTTCTTTCCATGTAGAAGAAACCATTCCTTAAACACTCCTAGGATCTACATTGGTTTGTATTTTGCCTAAATAGTATATGGGTTTCTCAATGGTTGCAATCTTGTTTTGTGCACCTTTGTATCATTGATCTCTAACAAAGTTTCTAGATCAAAGAAGTCACTTAAAAATCTTTGCCCAATTAACTATAGACCCTAGTGTATTTAACTATCATTACTGGGTGTCCTTTGATACTGTTATATATTAGTACACTGGAGCAGGGCCCTGTACAGTGCTCATGAACAGTCATTGTGAATCCCACAGATGAAACTTCAAGCACAGACAAACAATTGTGTGCAGACATTGAAGAAGAGGCCTTATGATAACTCCTTCTCCTAAACCTGCTAAAAGTCATAGCTTCCCATGTAGGTAATTCCTGCAAGAAGAGTTTTGTCCTTTTGAGGGTTCTATCTGTAACAACAAAGAGGTTTCACTTAAATAAAGGAAGAGGCAGGGTGGGGGAAGAAAAGTTTTGGACCAGTTGTAGGGAGATATAGGAGACTTGATTATGGATTCAAGCCAGTTTTTGTTATTCAGGAATGACAAAAATGTGATCTTTTCATACTGGATTGTACAATTGGGTAAATAATAATAATAACACTAAGCCGGGTGTGGTGGCACGCGCCTACAATCCAGCAGCCTGGGAGGCAGAAGCAGGAGGATTCTAAGTTGGAGACCAGAGGCAGTCTGCATAACTTAGCCAGACCCTGTCTCTAAAAGTGAAAAAAATTGGCTGAGGGTGCAGCTCAGTGGTCCAGTGCTTGCAAAGCCTGCAAGTGTGAGGCCCTGGGTTCAACCCCCAATACCGCAGGAAAAAAAATAACAGTAGTGTTTATAATAATAAGTTGTAATCAAGGCCACGAATATCCACTCCATGTTAAAAATAAATGTTCAGAGATTCCACATCTGCTATTGTTGTTAGATACTGACGAGTTGGGTCTGACTCATAGTGACCATATGTACAAGGGAACGAAACATTATCCAACACTTTGTCATGCCCAGCACGAATGTCAGTGCTTCTCTGCTATTTATAGGGCTTTCAATGACTTCTTGTTTTGGAAATGGGCTTCCAGGCCCTTCTCTCAAGCCTGAAGCACCCAGTATTTCCATGTGGTCTCCCATCCAAGGACTAACCAGGCTTGACCCTGCTTAGATTCTGAGATCTGACAAGATCAGATGCCAGGATGGTATGGCTATAGACCTAAATCTTGTGTTAGCTGGGAGTTATTTCTCCTCTACAGAGATAGAGTTCATCTTGAGTTTTCACATTTTTGACTAAACATATCATAAATATGCAAAAACTAATCATAAATATTGCAAAAAACTTAAAAAGTCACAAAGATGACAGATTTTTTGTAAGTGGGATGGGTTTTGAAGTTTGAAGAGGAAGTATAAAGTCAGAAACTTATTTCAGAATTAGTACTTACTCTTCTCCTTAAAATTTTGTTTCTACATTATGAGTCTTAGCCCAATTTCCTATTAACTGATTAATAAGTTATCCTATAGCCTGCAGCTGTAGCACTGTGGGGTCCAATCCCATCAGATCTCAGAAGCTAAGCAGGGTTGGCCCTGGTTAGTACTTGTATGGGAGACCACCTGGGGACACCAGATACTGTAGGCTTGGGAGATGGACCCAGAAACCCACTCCCATAAACCAATCCACCATTGAAAACCTCATGAATAGCAAGCAAGCACTGACAATAGTGTTTTGCCTGTTGTACGTGGGGTCGCTGTGAGTCAGACATGGACTCAATGGCACCTAACAACAACAACAAAGTCATCTTATATAAGGAATGCAGAGATGCAGTTGCCAATATTACCTCCCTTTCTTCAGTAACTTCTTGATTCCTTGCTTGATTTCCTGAGTTCTTACCCCATAAACAATAGGATTAATGGCTGGAGGGAGGACGTGATGGAGAACATTGAGCAAGACAGGCACATCAGGGGAGACCTTCCTCTTAGCCACATGTGTAAGGATAAAGACCAGGAGGATGGTGCTAAAGAAGAGGATAAGGATGAAGTGGGAGCCACATGTGCTTAAGGCTTTAGTCACAGCACCCTCTGCCTTGAGTCTCAACATGGCTCGCAGTATGAGTGTGTAAGAGAGGAAGATGAGGATGAGGTCAGATCCCAAAAGAGTCCAGCCCAAAGCAAACTGGTAAAGGCGGCTGACAGTAACATCATCACAAGAGAGCCTGGACACAGACATATTGGCACAGATGCAGTTCTCAATGACATTTCTCCCACAGTAGCGGAGCCGTGCTGACAGAATTGGGATGGGCATACATGTTAGGACATTCCTGGCCAGGATAAACATGGCAGACTTGACCACGAATTGGTCAGTGATGATGGATGAGTATCTCAGTGGGTGACAGATGGCTATATAACGATCAAAAGCCATGATCATGAACGTGCAGGATTCCATGGCTAGGAAACAATTCATAACATACATCTGGAGGAAGCAGGAAGAGAAGCTGATGGACCTGAGGTCAAACCAGAAGATGGCCAGTACCTTGGGGATTACGGTGAGGCAGAGCATGATGTCCAGTAGGGAGAGGAGACTGAGCAGGTAGTACATGGGCTTGTGTAGAGAGACCTCAAGGTGGATAGTGGTCAGAAGAATAGCATTGGCTCCAATGGCCAGAAGGAACAAGAAGCTGAGGGGCAGGGACAGCCAGAGTTGCCAATGTGGGGACCTGGCAAAACAATTCAGGAGGAAGTCTGAAACACCAATGGAGAAGGTGGCATTTTGCTGAGCTGTCATCTTTTCTCATGTATTTGTATAACTGTCTTTGTGTGATCTGGGAAATTAGAATAAAAAACTCAGATCTTCACTCTAGCTGCATGAAGATAGAACAACTTATTTTGCCTAGGTAACAGCTCAAGCTAGGGGAATTTATCTGCTTATCCTTGATGCCATGTTACTGAGTTATTTAATCACTTTAAACAGTGTAGAGGACTGAGGTAATATGACTTAACTGTACATTTAATTTGATCAATGTTTATTTTAAATAGAATTGTATGAGTTGTGATAGAAAAATATAATGAATGTTTAAGTTAAAAAAGATGAATTATTATTAATCCTCCTCAAAATACCACCCTTAGCTTCAAACACTCTTCTTTCATCATTTTTGCCCTTTCTGAAGCAGTTTTGGAAGTGTTCTTCCACAGGCATCTTTATTTCATCCTCCATCATCATAACGATAATCTGTGTCACACATTGCTTCTGGAAAGGCAATCTTTGTCAAATAAAAACATTAAAATGTGTCCTCATCTACCTTTTTTGGTGAATCTGGCACCATATGACTTTTTGCTCTTCCTTAAAGTAAAAATGACCATAAGAGGTAAGTATTTTGAATTGATTCAGGACATTGAGACATCCACAACAGTGCAGCTAAAGGTACTCATGAAAGAGGAATTCCAAAACTGCTTCAAAAAGTGGTAAAATAAATGGATAAATGTGTTCAAAGCCAGGGGAAGTACATTGAGGGGATTAATGGCAATATGTCTTTTACTATAATAATTTTTTAAAACTTTAAATATTCACCATATCTTTGAACACATTTCATATGTTTATTGAAACCAAAAAGGAGGAAGCTACCTAGGAAGTTACTTTTGTGTGAAGAAGAGATTCTAAAGTTTTACCTGCAAGTTTATCCCTCTTTGTTTTCTTTTTAAGGGCCATATAGACTACCATACCTACAATTTAATCATTACAGTGTGACAAAATAATTAGCAGAAGCTGGCACAGAGTAGGAAGTTCTATACATATCCTGGGTACCCATGGCATCCCCATTCTTACGGTTCAGTTATATTCATTTTGCTTTAATCAGATTTATTTATTTATGTATTTATTTAGCCATACTGGTGGTTGAACCCAAGGCCTTGCATATACTCTGCAAGCACTCTACCACTGAGCCATATCCCCTGCCCATTTTTACATTTTATTTTGATGCAGGGTCTCACTAAGTTACACAGGCCACCTCTGTCTTTCAACATAGAATCTTCCTGCCTTTGCCTCCCAAGTCACTAGGATTACAGGATTGCATCATCACATCCAGCTATTTTTATTTATTATACAATGAAAAAATTTAGCTTTCATTTTTTCTAAACAAGTCATTTTTTTTTATTTGGTAAGAATAGACCCTACAAACTAATAGCTTTTCTACCTTTATTCTTAGATTTTCATTAGTAGGATTCCTAACTTCTGGAAGAATCAAGTTTAAAATGAGAATGAGCAGTTCTACAGTTCTATGAGGGACCAATTGTTGTTAGGGGCCATCGAGTTGTGTCCAACTCATAGCGACCCTCATAGGGTTTTTGATGGCTGATTGTTTCAGGATTGCCTCGGGAGTGGATTGCCACATCCTCCTCCCATTTTTGCAGTGCTGGGAATTGAGCCTGGGACCTCTGAGACTGGAGAGTGGTGCTCTGCCAACTGAGCTAAATCCTAGCCCCATGAGGGACCAATAAGTGTCACTAAAAAAGATGAAAATTTGTGTCTTCTGATTGCGATGGAGTGGAATTGACAGAGTCCATCTTTCAAGCTCTCTCATCCCCTTTTCATGTTTCTTTTCCACTTTCAATATGCTTATAGACATTTCCCACCCCCCAGAAAGTTGTTCAATGTTATCATTATTCACTTCTCATTTACTCTTTCCCCCTGCATTCTGTTAGATACTAAGGGTAACAAAATTGAGTAAAGAACTATCCTTATTCTCAAAGAATTAAAACTATAACCACTCTGTGAGATAATGGATGATAATAAGAGCAAATTATATGAAAAATGCTAGGGATATACACAAGTTATTATTAGAAGGTAGAGGCAGGCTGAAAGACATGGGAGAGAGACTGGAGAAAAAGAATTGTAACTAAAGGGATGTGGCACCCTTCCTCATATACCTTAAAGGTAAAGATCTAATGTTCATCTCACCCTGAACTGTGTGTGAAAGAAAGCCCAAAGAAGGATGTAGCTTGGCAAAAGTCCACATTTTCTGGGGTCTTTCAAATCACAGTCTATTGTATCTAATCTGTCTACTGGTATAAAAGACTTTGTTAACATATTATTTTGGAGGGTGGCAGGTCAGAGAGAGGGCACCATCAGAAACATGGAGCTTTGTTTCAGAAGGAAAAGAAAATGATTACCTTCACAGAACTCAGCAACCAAGAAACCCACCAACAATTCCTCCATCATGGTGTGGACAGCACAGATAGTGGAGAGAGTTTAGGGGATAAGATTGGAGGGGGAGTCTAAATGAGAGAGGCACTAGAGAAAGAACTGTGGATGATCCCTTATCATCCTGATCCCAGAGCATGGGGAGCATACAGTCCAGGGAAAATTCCACATAGGAGCCTAGAGCTTGGATCTGCTGTGGAGTGTAGTCCTGGAAACCTGCCAATATCCTGCTGACAAGACACTGGCAACACTTTCCACAGAGAGAAACTGAGAAGTAGTGACAGTTGCCACCCCAGCTCCCAGTCCCATTGAAACTGAACTGGAGAGAAGGAAACTGAGGAGTGGAGAGTCCACGGCATGGTGAAGAGTGACACAAGCTGACAGCTCCCTGTATCTAGGAGAACTGGTCCAGAACAAGGCATATCTGAGGCCTGGTAGGGCTTGTGACATGGAGTAATAGTACCACAGACTGGAAAATCTAAGACACATGGTTTAGGTTGTGGACCAATTGGGGGCTGGGAACATAGGGGACAGGGAGTAACTGGAGGGGAGGCAGTGATGAATACAGATTTTGCAGCAGAACCTACACATTGGGAACTGAGGCTGCAAAGTACAAGATGAGCAAGTGAGAGAAAAGTGTCAGCCACTCATTATCACCCAAACTCAAGGGAATACTGGGGGATAGAATCTCTTTACACATGGAGAAGGTGGGACCTAGCTCTCAGACCAAGCAATGAGGAAGCCTCAGCAGAAAAACACATGAAACATAAAAGGACATGCTATATGGGAAGATCCTATAGATCAAAGCTTCTTAGCAGATAATATTCAAGAATTTCCACTTCTGGAAATGCCAGAAACAGAATTCAGAACTTACTTATAAATATGGTAAGAGATATCAAAGACACCACCTCCAAATCTCTTGAATCTCTGGATTAAAAGTTATCTCATTTGGAGGACAAATTCTCCAAAGAGCTTGAGAATTTTTTTAAAAAAGCAGTCCTTGAGATGCAAGGAAAGTTGGATGGACTTAGTATTTTAATAGAATCTTCAGTCTCCAACATAGATGAAACTGAAAATAGGATAGTTATTGTAGAAGAATGATCCAATCAGATCTCAGAAGCTAAGAAGGGTTGGGCCTGGTTAGTACTTGGATGTGAGACCTCCTGGGAACATTAGGTGTTACAGGCTTGGGAGAAGGACCCAGCAGTCCACTCCCAAAAACAAAACTAGCCATTGAAAACCCTATGAATAGCAGAGAAGCATGATGATAGTGTTCTGCCTGTTGTACATAGGGTTACTATGAGTCAGATACTGACTCAATGGCAGGCACCTAACAACAACAACAAAAATTCAGGGGGTCCATGAAGGATCAGAAAACAATTTACTCCAAGAAATATTAGATGAAAACTTCCCAAATCTGACAGAAGAGCTGGAACCTATACAATTGAATCATTCAGAACTCCAGATAGAGTAGATCAAAGCAGATCCTCCCCATGACACATTATAATTGGAAGGCTAAATTTAGAGTGTAAAGAACTTATTCTGAAAGCTGCAAGGGAGAAATGTCAACTCACCTACAAAGGCACATCCACCAGAATAACAGTGGACTTCTCAACAACATTAAAGGCAAGGAAATTTTGAACAGACATCACCCAAGCTCTGAAAAAGAATAACCCCCAACCAAGACTACATTATCCAGTGAAGTTATCTTTCAAAATAGATGGTGAGTACTAGACTTTCCACAATATTGCCCTGCTCAAATGATTCACAGCCACCAAGCCAGCATTACAGGGGATCCTCAATCAATTACCACATATAGGGGAGGTAAGACAACCCCACATAGAAGATCACAGAAATGAACAATTAACATCAGAGGATATTAAGAAAGAAATAAGATAAGTATGAATCAAAAACTAATAAGAAGTACTGGTTTAATGCATAATAATGCACACCTCTCAATAATTACTCTCAATGTGAATGGTCTTAATTCACCAACTAAGAGACATAGACTGGCCAACTGGATGAAAAAAACATAAACCCTCAATATGTGGCATTGAAGAGACTCACCTAACACATAAAGACTGTAAAAGTTTGAGAATCTTATGTTGGAAAACAATATACCAAGCAGGGGGGAAACAAAAAAAGCAGCAGTTGTGATACTAATTTCAGATAGATTAGACTTCAACCCCAAACTAATTAGAAGAGACAAACAAGCACACTATATATTACTAAAAGGAACAATCAACCAGGAACCCATAATGTTACTCTCAATGTATATTCTCCAAATGCAGGGGCACCTAGCTTTATAAAACAAATTTTATTGGAAATAAAGGAACACTTTGGACCAGACACAATAATTATGGGAGACTGCAATGCCCCACTTTTGCCAAGAGACAGAGCATCAAAACAAAAATTCAGTAGGGAAATGATAAACTTAATTTAGAGTTTAGACCAACTTGACCTTAGAGATGCCTACAGAATATTCTATCTATTTGATGAGGAATACACATTTTCTCAGCACCACATGGAATTTTTTCTAGGACAGACCACATTATGGTATACAAAATGGCCTCAACAAATACAAAAAAAGTAGAAATCATCCCTTACACTTTATCAGATCACAATGGAATAAAATTAGAACTCAAAACAAGAAAAAATTCAGAAGTTTTACAAATTCATGGAGACTAAATAAAACATTGTTGAATGATCAATGGATTATCAAAGAAATTAAAGCAGAAAACTAAGAATTCCTGCAATCGAATGAGGATGAGAACACTTCCTACCAAAATTTACGGGATGCAGCAAAGACAGTTCTAAGAGGGAAGTTCATAGCTGTGAGCACCTTCATCAGTAATTTAGGGCAGTCCCAGGCAAGTAACTTAATGACACATTTCAAGGCACTAGAAAATCAACAACAATCTAATCACAAAAGGAGCACTCAGACAGAAATTATCAAGATGAAGGCAGAGACATCCTAATTAGAATCTAAAAAGATAATTGAAAGAACTAATGAGACTGAGTGGGTTCTTTGAAAAGATTAATAAAATAGATGCTCCCCTAGCCAATCTCACAAAAAGAAAGAAAGAAAAGGCCAAAATTGAAAAAATAGAGATGAGAAAGGAATTATAACCACCAATACCAATGAAATTCAGAAAATCATCAGGGAATACTTTGAGAAATTGTATTCCCCCAGAAATGAAAATGCAGAAGAAATGGATACATTTTTATTAGCACATATGGTTTACCAAAATTAACCCTGGAGGACATAAGTAATCTAAACAGACCTATTACATATGCCAAAATAGAGAAGGTTAAAAAAAAAAAAACTCCCAAAAATGAAGAGCCCAGGCCCTGACGGGTTCACAGGAGAATTCTCTCAAACATTTAAAGAAGAATTAATATATATTCTCAAATTATTTTAAATAGTAGAATAGGAGAGGGCACTCCCAAATTCATTATATGAAACCACCATCACCCTGATACCTAAGCCAGGTAAGCTAGGAAAGAAAACTATAGACCAATTTCCCCAATGAACATAGAAGCAAAAATTCTCGACAAAATCCTGGTAAACTGAATTCTGCAACATATAAAAAATATATACTTCATTGCCAAGTGAGATTTATTTCACAGATGCAAGGTTAGTTCAACATACAAAAATTGATCAATTTAATTTAACATATCAAGAGACTTGCGAACAGAAACTACATGATCATCTTGATCAATACTGAGAAGGCCTTTGACAAAGTGCAACACCCTTGCATGATAAAAACCCTGGAGAAGATAGTCATAATAGGAAAATATCTCAATATCATAAAGGCCATTTATGACAGACCTACAGCCAACATCATATTAAATGGAGAAAAATTGAAACCATTTCCTTTAAGATTAAGAACAAGACAAGGATGCCTACTGTCTTCTTTCTTATTCAATATTGTTATCAAAGTCCTAGCCAGAGCTATCAGACAGGAGAAAGAAAGGAAAAGGATACAGATAAGCAAAGAAGAGGTCAAATTATCCTTATTTGCTGATGACATGATCCTTTAACTAAAGGACCCCAAAAACTCCTCTAGAAAACTTTTAGATCTAATTAACTCCTCCATCAAAGTGGCAGGATATAAAATTAATATTCAAAAATTAGTAGCCTTCCTTTACAGCAACTGTGAGCAGGAAGAGAAGGAAATTAAGGCAATAGTCCTTTACACAATAGCCGACCAAAAACTTAAATACTTAGGAATCAATCTAACCAAAGACCCTAGAGATCTCTACAAGGAAAAGTTCAAAACATTAAAGAAAGAAATTGCAGAGGTTGCTAGAAGGTGGAAGGACCTCCCCTGTTCATAGATTGGGAAAATCAATATTATAAAAATGGCTATACTACCAAATGAAATTTACAGATTTAATGCAGTCTCCATTAAAATTCCAATGACAGACTTTGCAGAAATAGAAAAAATAACCCAAAAATTAATATGGAAACACAAAAGACCACATATAGTCAAAACAATCTTAAGCTGAAAAACTAGTTCAGGTGGGATCACAATCCCTACTTTATACTACAGGGATACAGTACCAAAAACAGCTTGGTATTGGCACAAAAAAAGACCTGAAGACCAGTGGAACAGAATTGATGACCCAGAGATACACTAACACATCGATAGCCACATGATCTTTGACAAAGGAGCTAAGTATGCAAACTGGAGAAAAGATAGCCTCTTCAACAAATGGTGCTGGGAAACTTGGATTTCCACTTGCAGAAAATGAAAACAGACCTGCACCTCTCAGTATGCATGAGAGTTAATTCAAAATGAATAAAAGACCTCAACATAAAACCAGAAACCTTAAAATTACTAGAAGAAAAGATAAGCAACATGATCCAATATATAGGCATAGGAAATCATTTCCTTAATAAGTGTCTAATTGCTCAGGAAATCCCCACCAAGAATAGACAAATGGGATTACATGAAATTTAAAAGCTCCTGTGCAGCAAAGGAAACAATCAAAAAAGTTAAGGAAGAACCCACTAAATAGGAGAAAATCTTCGCATCCTACACATATGACAGGGAACTAATTTCTAGAATTCACAAAGAAGTCAAAAAAAGCAAGTCCAAAGACAAGAAATAATCCAAATAATATACAAGTGGACAAAGGAACTGAACAGGTAACACTCAAATGAAAAAGTCTATTAGGCTATGAAACACATGAAAAAATGCTCAAGATCCCTTAGCCATTAGGAAAATGCAACTCTGAGATACCACTTAACTCCAGTAAGAATGGCCAAGATCAGCAAAACAAATCATAACAAATGCTGGCAAGGTTGTGGAGAAAAAGGAACCCTCTTACACTGTTGGTGGGACTGTAAATTGGTTCATCCACTTTGGAAATCAATATGGAGATACCTCAGACAACTAAAAATAGAACTGCCATATGATCCAGCTATACCACCACTGGGAACTTACCCAAATGGTGATGAGTCATCATACCACAGGTACACCTGCATTTCAATATTCAATGCAGCTCTTTTCACAATAGCAAAGATATGCAACCAACCAAACTGCCCATCAACAGAAGAATGGATAAAAAAAAAACTATGGTACATATGTACAATAGAATACTACTCAGCAATAAAAAATGAAATAATATCATTTGCAGCAAAATAGATGGAACTGGAGAACATCATCTTAAGTGAATGAACACAAGCTCAAAAAAAGAAATATCGTATGTTCTCACTCATATGTGGGAGCTGAATCATACTTAAAGGAAGAAAAAAATCCTATACATAAATTAATACATAAAAATTCACAGTTGTGGGGGAAATTGGGAGAAAATTGGCAAAATCCCCCAAACTGGGAAAACGGCTTTTGAAGATCTGGTTTGTAAATTAGAAATCTAGGGAAAATGAAAGTAACTTGATTGGACATTTGTACAAAACCCTTCACAAGTTCCCTGAACCTGATTGGACAATTGGACCCAAAGCTGATTGGCTCACGCCATTTTGTGGGCAAGCTATATAAGGAGCAGCACTACAGCAGCTCGCTCTCTCTCTCACCTGGACCACAAAGGAGGAAAGAACTCTCTCTTGCCCAGACCACCAACAAGGAAACAATGTTCTGTTGTGGACCATTGACTAGACAAAAACTCTCTCTGACCACCAAAGAAGCAAGAACTCTCTCCTCATGACCACTGAGACCACCAACATGGAAGCATCTGCCCTTGAGGCAGTGTAAGAGCTGCTAGCACTTAAAGCTGTACACTTTGGGTTTCTCTCCGCCCTGGTAAGGGCAGAGAAATAAAGGGCTGTGTTTGTCCCTGCAAGGCAAAAGTGCCTGAGGCTTTTTCCATTCTCCCATCTCCACTGGCATTCCTGAGGGCCGAAGGAGACTACACCCCTCACCTGAGTGTCCCAAGTGTTCCAAGTGAATTGTGTTTAGTATCTGTGTGCGTGGCAGCACTGCCCATCCAAACATCTGGGCCAGATCAGGAGGTGAGCACCCCCCACACAGTTAAACTTAGTGAAGAAGGGACACTATAAAGAATTGAAAGAAGGAGGGAAGGAACTAGCAGAGGGAAATGAAAATTGCAGAACGTGGGATTGGGAGGATGGTCAATGTGAAGGAATGAAGGGGGAGAGGACAATCTATCTCTATGTAAACAGTGCAACTTCATGAGTACATTGGAAAATAGGGGACTATAACCCAAATATGGATTTGAGTTTTACCACATATTAGCCATAAGACTCCACAAACCTTGTGGGTTGATGAAAGTGTTGCCAGAAGTGATGTAAAGGATGCATAATGGAAAAAGCCAATGCTGTATTACTCTCTACTCCATCATCATTTACTAATAAAGGAAGATAAAAAAAGAAAAAGAAAAATATTGTCAAATTGCCAAACCACCTGTTTGTTGCAGCTGAAGTTTTTATTATGATTAAGAAATAATTCACACTGAGAATAAAAGTAAAAAGAATGTAAAAATAAAGTATTATTTTGTGGACTTAGAAACTCTTTTTCATGTAGTGCTTAAGAAATTCCTTGTTTCTTGTTTATCAGTCTAACCATTATCACATAAAATTAGTTATTTTTGGAACATTTATTATTTGGTAGGAACTATGTTCAAATATTCTAAGCTTTATCCCATTTAATCATTACACATCTTGTGAAATACGTTTTGTTATCACCCCTTTACAAACAAGGGAACTACTCTCTCCAGATTGAGGTTCCCAAGCATCCAGCCCATACCGTCCCAACCCTAATTCCACTTTACACAGGAGGCTGAATAGGATGAATTTCCAGGATTCCTCCAGACGCTATAGATAAGTTTATGGTAGTGGATTTGGTCCATCAATATTAGGGAAAAAAGAGTTTGGCATGGTGACACATGATTGTAATCTTTGCACTCTGGAATTTGAGGCAGGAGGATCATGAATTTGAGACCAGCTTGTGCTATGCAGAGGGACACTGTCAATAAGTAGATAAACAGATAGGCTTTACCCATGATATAATTAGTAGTTTTAAAAATGGGATCTGTTAAAGGAGAAATAGCTTTGGGGTAGAGGCAGGGTAATGAGGAAGGAGTTGTGATCAATTTATGGACCCAGAACTGTGTGATATTTTCACAATAATCAAAATGTAGTTTCACACTACCTTTGTGTCTGGATATGTATTTCCTGTTCTCCAAATGCAATTCCAGTCCTGTCAGCTGGCTCCTCTCACACTCTCCTTCTCCAGCCAACCCAGTTAATAACAGTAGTGGCTCTCCATGGAGGGAGGATGGGTCTTCCTCCCCAGGCCTCCTCTCTTCACTCCTCCTGAGCTTGTTTCCCTTTGCAAGGCTGCCAGCCAGGCACTCCCACCTAGTATGCAGAAGAAGTGTAGAAAATCTCTCAATTCCTTTTCCCTTGCTAATGGTAGAGAACATTGGTAATGACTCCAGAGAATACAAAATGTATTTTAAATGTATCACTTCATTCATCAGAAAGAAGGGTAAGTTGACCATGTTAACCATTTGTTTTTCACCTGGGAAAGTTAAGATTCAGTGATATTATGTGTCTTTTCTACAGTTTAACTGGCAGGACCCAAATATGAAAGAAATAGAAGTCTAAATAATTTCTTTCAGGTCCAAGGCCAGTGGAAATATAAATACAACTGTCCCCTGTGTCACCACAGTGATCTAGAAATGCATATATTATTTGATATTTTGTTTGATGTTTTAAAATTTTTCTATGCCCAGCCTCTCGACTCTCTTTTCCTTTCATTTGCAATTCTGGCTCCTGCTTGCCACTGCCTACAAGGTCCATTTCCCTCCTTGGTCCACTTTTTATATTGGTTTTCATATTGTTTTTCTGGGGTTTATCATTAAGGGGAAACCACCTAAGGCTTCAGTGAAGATTAAAAATTATTTCCAACGTTGTGAGCCAATGAGTGTTGCTAGAAGTGATGTAAAGGATGCATAATGGAAAAATCCAAAACTGTATTACTCTATACTCCATCATCATTTACCAATAAAGGAAAAAAACACAGGTGAACCTCAGAAGAAAAGGCTTCCATGCCAAAATAAGTTGTAAAAACACCAAGTTATGTATTATCCTTTTTTAAAATAAAAAAAGGACATCACCACATCAAATTTTGTAAAAATCCTTCAAAGTTGCTTGATGTTGATTAATTCAGTGGCTCCCTAACTGAGCCTGGAAAACATTATTTTGAGAATGATATTCCTATTCATATTTTTCAGAACATTGTTCTAGAGAACAGTCATTTGACAGATCATTCATTGAAATTTGGGTATTATTCCCTCAGATTTGGATTAAAATAAAAGTGAGTCACAATTTTGGGTACTCTGCAACTCAGGAATACCTCCAAAGTCTCAAATAACACATGTCTTTGAGAATTTGGTGTCAGGATAAAATATGTACCTCCTGAAGAAATAGTCGGCTTCATTTTTCTAATCAATGACAATTTTCTGACTTATTGTGCCTTCCCTTTTGTTTTGGCTGTCTGAAAGTTTAAATGGGAAACAATTGCCAGCCCTCATTCCTGGGTTTTAGCATTTATTTGCCTTGATTTTCTTTGTCTCAATTCCATATGTGAGTTTTATTTGGAATTATTTTTTATGGGTTTTGTGAGTGATATTATATAGATTGGAATATAAACAAATTAAACCAAGACTGATCTGAGAATACAAAAAAACTATTTCCATAGTCAAATAATCTGATTTAATTTTCTATTTCATAACTCCATACTGACCCACCCTCAATCTTAGTTTCTCTTCTTTGGTAAGTCTGTTCTTTGTTTGATGGAGTAGATGATAGAGAGTGAGAGATATTGAAAATGTAGGATGTCCTTAAGGTAATAATCCATGGAGCACAACTTCTAGCCTTGGGTTGGCAATAAAAAAGCTATCCATATGCCCCAGGCACTATAAAATTTGCCTTTTCCTTTTCCTTTAAATACATTCACATGTAAGTCTGAGGCATAAACTACTAGTACCTGCTAAGCGCAGAATTTGTCACCCAATCCCTGTTAATTTTGCTTGTATCCATACCATAAAGAACTTCAGGCTAATTCCAAATATCCCTCTAAACATTTCTTATTCAAGCTTTGTCATTTATTTTTTCCTTATCATCTGATCATAGTCTCTACACAACTTTTACATTTAAACCTTGCAAATCATAGCCCCAGATATCATTGTCATCAAGAAATTTTTCTTCTGCAGAGATTACAAAGAATTCCTGAAAAGAATGAAGGAAACAAGGAGAACCTTGAAATGACCTTTGGAGGTCACCAAACAGATCTGGTGACTCACACATGAGTATTCATGGAAAATCTTGGAGGAAGAAGTTTTTGTTTTGTTTTTGCTGTTTTTTGTTTGTTTGTTTATTTTTGTTTTTGTTTTTGTCTCTTGAAGAGCTTTAAAATAACTATTTATAACCCTAGAGTGAACTTTCTGAGGATGACATAAGAAGATTATTTGATCTTTCTCCCACTCCTTTACTCATCCTTTGCTCTTCTCCTTTCTCTAATGTCCCTGAATGTTCTCCAGTCATAATTCATCCAATAAGCATTGAATAACATCCTCACTCCAAGAAGTAAAGCACCTGCGAACACATTCATTCTTTGTATTCTCTCCTCTTTGAGTCTTGGTTTGCAGTCAAAGCTTGCCAATGGTAACACCTGGGCTAATGTTGTCTGGTTCCAGCCAGGGGTAGGATGAGGAAGCAGGGAAGTTGAAGGTGAAAAAACCAAAGCCAAGACAGTGCAGCTCAAGCCTTTCCCTGGGCTGTGTGATGGACTCACATCACAGCACCAGAGAAACCCTGCTTTAAGAAGTGCCAGGGTCATTAGATTTTATCTGACTTCATAACACTCAGACAGGCTTGTAAGAAATCTGTTTAGGTGTCATTTCAGACATTATTAAGGGCATATAGTGACAGGTAGCCCACTGTTCTTCTGGACATATATTTTCTGGGGTTTTGCTATAGTTTTTTAGCAGTTCATTAGATTGTACTGAAATTTGCTGATCTACTTTCTTTCCCCTATTGACACCTAACTATGGTCTTTGTCAGCAGCCTCTGATGTTATATAGACTAAAAAGAATTCCTATCTAACTATCCAAGCATGCTAAGAGGCTGATTCTTTGTCCTAAAGTCCCTACATTTCTGTATTCATAGTTAAAACTCAAATTTTCTTCTCTGCATTCTAGATGATGCACTTTTTAGTTTTCCAACTGTTAATCTTCTCTGGGTAAATTCCAGCTTTTCTGCATTTCTAGCTCTACCAAGCATCCAGAGAAGAACAAAAGAAAGAGGGCCCCAAGGCTCAGGCTCTCACATGCGCCCCCTTACCCCAAACAGAAATGTTCTCTACTTCCTTTTCAAATTAGTCGAGCAGTACTTCTCAGGAAAGGAAAGCACAGATCCAGACTTCAGGTACAGGTCTCTCATCTTCCAGGTAATCTTGGTACAGCCTTTCCTCAGCACGCTCTACTCAGACTCACAAAGGACATGAAGCGTGCAGTCTGGGTTCGTGAACACTGAAGCTCTTATTAGTTCCAGAAGTATCTGGGGCAGTTATAACTCTAGAGTGCTGGAGACCCTACCCTCTTTGAACTTCTTAATATATCCGCCCTTAGCCCCAAAAGGCCCTCTTGGGAGAGACAGGCAGGGAGATGGGAGAAGAAAACTGCATTTTTTTTTCTTTCTGAAAGGTTGCTCCCCTGGTAATCCAACCCCACAATGACTGTGTGTGCTGTAGGCAGTAAGTCAGTCTCCTGGGTATGGGGATCACGCCTACACACCTCTATGTGTTCCAGCTCACTGCATGTGTTTACTCAGTACCTTCTGTAGATTCCATAAACTCACTCATAAATTCTTCTGGGCTTCCTGCACATGCTAATCTGACAGGTACAGCCCTATCTGTATGTGAATGAATTAAAGTTGACTTACCATGGCTTCTACCATGACATTATAGTAATAAAATGTTAGACAAAACTGAAAGAACTCTTATGAGAAAACTTTAGTGTATGCTTTCTGTTATTGAATGGGACACTATCAATTTAATGGAATGAAATTCTGTTTCTTTCTTCATGGCATGCATAAGCTGCCATTAATTCCATCAATATATTTTTTCATCACAGACACTATAATTTTCATCCCTAGACATTCAGTTTGGGTTTTCTAAATATCTTCTATGTTTCTATTTAATTCTTTTTTTTTTTTCAGTACTGAGAGTGAACCCAGAACATCATGTATACAAGTGCTCGACCAGTAAGCCATCAGTCCCTTTTTTATTTTTTATTTTGAATCAGGGTCTCAATAAATTGTAGAGGCTGCCTCTGGCCTTGAACCTGTGATCATTCTGGCTCAAGCCTCCCGAGTAGCTGGGATCACAGGCAAAAGTCATCACACCTGACTTAACTTTTTTGAATAGATGGAGTGCAGTTCTTGTAATTGTTTTTATGTCCTTGTTTTCTAATTCTAACATCTTCCCTAATTTCAGTTGATCAGTTCCCTTCTTTGCCCTACTTTGCATTGCACTTTCTTCTTATTTCCATATCTAGTAATTTTTATTAGATGTCAGACATTTTGGGTTTTGCTTTATTGGGTACTAGACATATATTTTAATTTCCATATATGTTCTTAAGCTTTCTTATGTAATGCAATTAAGTTACTTGGAAACAATTCAACCTTTTGGGGCTTTGTTTTTAAGATTTGTTAGGAGACACCAGAACAACTATCACTCTAGGACTAATTTAGATCCACATGTGAGGAAAGTTTCTTGAATATTCCACTCACTACCCTAAGAATTTTGTTGTTTTCCTTTTTCTCTGGTAGAAATGATTATTTTATCAGGCCCTGTGTTAAAGCTGGACGTATTATCTCTAATCCTTATAGTGCTTTCCTCCTTCCCCCTGCCTCAACTGGTTCCCTTCCATGCATTCACTCATCACTTGAGGAGGATCCTCTGCAGATATTCAAGATTCTCTCTGTGTGCAACTTTTTCTTCTCCAGAATTTTGACCTGCCAGCTGTGGCTCCTTTAGACTATCTGTCCTTTCAACTATACCTCCTCAACCCAAGGACTCTACTGAGTTCTACCTGGGATCCATCCCTCCTCCCTGCTGGGAACCCTTTCAAGGCAGAGAACTGGGACAATTATGGGGCTTGACTCATTTGTTTCCCATACTTCAGTGGCCCTGTCCTTACTTGCTTGATGTCTGGTGTCTTCAAGCCCATTGCTTAATAGTTTCACTCAGATTGATTGTCCTGTTTGTTAGGAATGTGATTTCAGTCACTTTTCCTCCATCTTGGCTGAAACCTAAAGACAACAGGAAGCTTCAGACTTTAATTTAACCTACCACCATCTTTTTTTTTTTTTGGTAGCTGCTCTCAAAAGATGACTCCCAATGTAGCGTGGCAGTCAAGATTCGATATTTTGTGTGATTCTCTTACTTTGCATCTGGGATGACTCTTGTTGTAATTTCTGATGAACAGAATGTATTGAAAGTAAACTGCTTGAATCCTGAGACAGGGTCTTACTAAGCCTTGCAACTTTTACCTGGGTCTCTTGGATAAATTGTTCAGGGAGATATATAACTGCTCTGAGACTCCTTTGCTGTGTGGAAGCCCAAGCCAGCCATATGGTGAAGCATGGAAGAGAGAGGCCTTTGTCCAGCCACCATCACATGTGTGAACCATCCCAACTCAGGAGCCAAACCAGAAACTATTTTGGACATTCCAACTGCATTAGATGTCACATGAAGAGGAAACATGAGGTCCTGAAAATGTCCTCCTGAGTACCTTGTGTTAAAAGAATGTGAGATAATGAAGAAATGGAAGAAGCTGAAAGAATAGAAAGGGAGAAATAAAGATACTAGGACAAAGAGGATCAAGAAGGCAAAAGAGAGAAGAGGAAGGGACATGAGGATGAAATGGGGCTGAAGCCCACTGTGAGTTCCTGCTCCCCACTCTACCCAAGGAGTAGTAGAAGTGATAGGAAATACAAGCTTTGGGAGCCGGAGACCCTCAAATTGTAGTTTATGTTGCTTTCATGTTATGGAGAACTAGTTATCTTGGAAGAACTTGTGCAGAGCAGGGCGGCTAGTTTCAGAGCAAGGTCTCCACCCATTGAATCTACTGCCTTTAAATGAAAGTGTTTATACCTCCAGGATGGCCACTTCCACTCCAGATGCTCCTTCCAGGATTTATATCTCGCCTCTTCCAAATTTGGACAAATTGAACAACACAATGTTATTTTTAGATTTCTGCACAAACTTGAAAATTTTTAAAGCAGGACTTATGAAATGAACTAAGAGATGAAAATAATCATAATTTAATTGGCAGTACTTTATTTGATAAAATTGAAATATTGTGATAGTTTTCTATATGCAACATCATTGAAATATTTAACATGGGAGAATTAAATGTCTCTGAATTTAAATTAAGGGCTTGGGTTTACCTCAGCTGGTAGAGTGCTGCGCTGCACTCTCAGCATCCGTGCTCAATCCCCAGCACCACAAAAATGGGAGAAGGATTTAGCAATCCACTCCCACAGCAATCCCCAAACAATCAGCCATTGAAAACCCTATGAAGGTCACTATGAGTCTGTCTGGGTTGGTTCCAGCCTGGCTAAGAATGGAATAATACCTCAACACTTCATGTCTGGGGACTCACTGGATTGAGTGAGAGCCGGAGGCACCAAGAAGGATTCCAGGAGCCTTCTCTATAAATAACACTCCATCTATTCAAAAAAGTGAAGCCAGTTGCCTCTCTATAAACAACACGAGCAGGGGAAAAGATATTGGTGATATTAGTGGTCCGGTTGGTCTTGACTCTCACAGTTCACCTTCTTCCCTCCTCCCCTGGCAGGGGAAATTTGGAGGGTTCTTCTTTTGTTGATAGGTGTCTTTGCTTCTTTGGGGGCCCTGGTCTTGACTCATTGTCTTGCTTGAAGTATTTTCTGAGGTTGCAGGTCTCAGGAGTAGGGTGCAAAGTTAGGGATAGCAGGGGGAGACAAAAGTCCTTTGAAGATGGTCAGTGGGCTCTGATGATCAGTGATGATGATGATTCAGAGGTTCTCGCAGGGCCAATGAGCCCTGCTTATATATTCTTTAGGAGAGAGTGCGGACTGGAGAGTAGCCAATCAGGGCAGGGCTTGTGCCATGAGTAACTGCCAGCAATGGACATGCAGATGTGGGCTTAGAAAAGTGCACTTTTGGTAGGTGGATAAGGCAAGGGCCAAGCCAATCATGGGTGACCAATCAGGGGGCCCTGGGTGACCAATCAGAGTGGAGGTGGTCACTCCAGAGGTGGACTGGTCAGGGGCCACCTTGGGTTATTCGATGGGAGGGACAGGAGTGAAGGAACAGAATATAGGGCAAGGGTCACCAGATACCATCTTGCCCTAGAGGATAGATCAGACCTTCATGTGGGCTAGATGGACCTTGTTTTCTCTCTATCCCCTGGGGCTATCCCATGCTCTGGAAGATAGATGTTGGTCCTCCAGGCAGGCCAGATAGGCCCCAGTCACTGGGGTCCTCTCTAGGATTCCCAAGATGAGTCGGCCATGACTAGATGGCACCTAACAACAACAGCAGCAATTTTTTTTATTTCTTTCTTTCTTTTTTTTTTTTTTTTTTTGGTGGTACTGAGGGTTGAACCCAGGGCCTCGTGCCTGCATGCTCTGCAAGTGCTGGCAGTGTGTGTGGAGCCAGCTGAGGAGTTGGAATGATCACTCTGGGTACTAGTGCCAGGGTCAGGGGACAACATGGTAAAGGAAGTCTCCTGTTTTGACTGCCACCCTGGTGTTGAAGATAGACGATAGCATGAGTGTTTGAATACACATGAGTGAAATCCAGTGCACAGATCCTAACATACAACTTACACCCAAGGTTTAGCAGTGGACCTTTGGTAGACCAGAGTCCTGAACATCTTTTGTCTGACATGAGTGAGAATGAGCCCAAATCAGCATGCCTGCAACTTATTGTGGCCTCATCTTGTGTGATTTCATGAAAGAAAACTATATTGTCCAGAGAGTTTCATCTGCTCACCAAGCCACTCTCCTGAAACCAGGCCCTAGCTATGGGACACCAGGACAGTCCAGTAGGCACAGATCTCAGAGCTTCTTAGGGAAAGTGGCTGACTCCACAAGTTCATGGTTATAGGGGGACACTCCCTATAACCTATTCAGATATACTCTCTGAAGAAGTGAATTGGGACTTTATATATTTTATCTGGGCTCAAGGCATTCTGAGCAGGAAAACTTGCTGTCTCCATGTACTAGAGTGGACTTAGAAAATTTTGAGAAGGCTACTTCAAAGCAGACAGGTTCTCTGACTTGATAAGAGACCCCAGGACAGGGATTCAACTTAGGCATGTCTAAGGTTAGTATTGAAGTTTCATCATGAACCATTTCAGAGTTAGCATTACTGTGCCCTACAATCCATACTATGTACATTATTATATTTATATTTAAATTTCTCCATTGCCATAAATATATTTAACCAGAAATTGCATTACACATGCCAAAGTCTCCTTAATATCACCAAAAGAATAAAAAACTTTGTGTTTATTTAGCATGTTTAAGTGTGGTACAGATATTAATGATGATATAGTACCATGATTGATGTGGTACAGAAGGGGCCACAGTGATAAAGAATGGACTGATTCCATCACTATTTATTAATATTCTACTTGCACCTACACTCAGAGTTTCTGTAGTCCCACTTCTCTTGTTACCAACACCAACCTTAGGTTATTCTCTCTGTATCCCACTTTCTTAGATATCTCCACGTGGGGTCAGTGGTGCAGCCTCATCTACATACATACCTGAAATAGTTTTTACTCAAATTTTCTATAAGAGCTCAGAATTTTTGATGAAGAGAATTTATCATAGTGATTTTCCTTCTTTCGTTACATGAAAATGATGCTAAGCATGGGTCCATTTTACATTTTGTGCACACAAGTATCTATGTTTCGTTGGACCTCAGCCTTTTTATTTGTAAGATATAGGGGAGAGATAAGATTTCAATGTAGTTCCATCTTTTCATCCAAAATCCATTGGAAATCCATCCAAAATTTGGACACATAGAGTCTCTGAGAAGCAAATTATAATCTATGTACACAGACCTAGGAAATTCCACTTGTGTTGCTATGGGAAGAAGGAATTGTGCTTAACCAGTGTTGTTTCAGAATAAAAGCTACATAGATTCACAGAAATTTAATAGATAATGATGCTTTCCTGTCTTCTTGCCTACATATGCTTCCTAATAATCTGCTTTGCTGTACTTTTGAGTGTTTTACATTTTGTTACACAAATTTGGACGATAATTCTAAAACACAAGATACAAAGAACATTTTTCCTGATTACTAAACAGTTCTCTGATCAGTCACAGATCTCAGCTCATTGCTACTTTGACCCATTTTAAAGGAAACTACATTCCCAAGCCATATTTGGAGTTTGGAAATGAGACTACATATTGGAAGTCTATAAGATTAATAAATATTGCTGAATTTATTTTGAACTTCATATCAAAGAGATATTTTGAGACTTGTCCTTAAACCATAGAATGGACTTGGTTTTCTTTTCTAAATATTATGAAGCCTGTGTATCTGAAAGTGGGGTTGGGATTTAGCTCAGTTGGTAGAGTGCTGCGCTGTAGTCTCTGAGGTCCCGAGTTCAATTCCCAGCACCACAAAAATGGGAGAAGGGCCTGGCAATCCACTCCCAAGGCAATCCCGAAACAGTCAGCCATTGAAAACCCTATGAGGGTCGCTATGAGTTGGATACCGACTTGACGGCACCTAACAACTGTTGGGTCCCTGTTCGGGCACCAACTATGTTGGGCCCCACATTCGGGTGCCAAATCTATGTGGGGCGCATGCCTCCCGGTCGGGCCTGAAGGTTCGGACGGGCTGCGCCACCGCACACACAGATACTAAACACAATTCACTCGGGACCCTCAGGTGAGGGGCGCAGACTCCTGCGGCCCTCGGGACCCCAGCAGAGATGGGAGAAAGGAAAAGCCTCAGGCACTTTTGCCTTCCAGGGGCAAACACCTGTGTTGGTCATCTCGGTGGTCAGGAGGAGACAGCTGTTGCTTCCTCGGTGGTCAGACGGAGAGCAGGTTCCTTTCCTTGTTGAGGATTGCAGCGGGAAAGCATTATTTCCTCACCGAAGGTCGAAGGTCCGGGGGAGAGCAGCGGGAGAGGCGCGTCCTCATCTGTGGTCCGGGCAGGAACAGGCGAGAAGGCGCAGAAAGGGATGCCAGAAAGGCCGTGCCAAAAAGAGAGAGGTTGAGCTACCAGCGCAGGTCTTTATATAGTTCACCCATGGAATGGCCTGAGCCAATCAGCTTTCAGTGCAATTGTCCAATCAGGAAGTGTTTTGTACAAACATGCAACCAAGTTACTTTCATTTTCCCTAGATTTCTAACTTACAAACCAGATATTCAAACGCCATTTTCCCAGTTTGGGAGTTTTTGCCAATTTCCTCCCAATTCTTCCCTACAACAACAACAACAACATATCTGAAAGTAAATGATGCATCAAACAATGGAAATTGTAAGATAGGATAAAAATAGAATTAGATACAGGGCACATCCAATTATTCACATCTAAAATATTTTTTATCAAGTTATAAAAGAACATCACATTTCTTTCATGCATATGTGGTGGTCTGTCAAATTGTTCATTTCACCAAGCCTGTTTTATTGGAGAAACAATGGAGAAGAAAAGGAAAAAAGGAAGAAAAGGAATAAGAGAGCACAAAGGGAGCAGGGGTGACAGTAAGACTAAGGCTGAGAGAGCATTAAAATAAAAATAAATCAAAGATTCTAGAGATGAAGACAAAATTTGGAATTATTGTAAAGGATAGAAATCTGTGGGGCCTAGATTTTTTTTTTTTTTTTTTTTTTTTTTTTTTTGCGGTACTGAGGGTTGAACCCAGGGCCTCGTGCCTGCATGCTCTGCAAGTGCTGGACCACTGAGCTGCACCTCAGCCCATTTTTTTTTTTTTTTTTACTTTTTGAGACAGGGTCTCGCTAAATTACGCAGACTGCCTCTGGTCTCGAACTTGCGATCCTCCCGCCTCCGCCTCCCGAGCCGCTGGGATTACAGGCATGCACCACCATGCCTGGCGGGCCTAGATGTTCTAATTCAAACATTGCCACTATACCAAGGACTAAGCCTTATATTTCTCATCTATGAAATATTATCAGACCAATGTTCTTCAGGATCCAAATTTACCTAGATAGAAGATATA